>JBAGKK010016158.1:0-15064 GCA_037177015.1 Euceroptres primus
TATATATATATAGTAGTATAAGTAATTATAGTATAAGTAATATATAATGATATACAATAATTTGTTTAAACAATTACGTTTGCTAAATTGCTTTATGGTAGTTATTACCTCACTTTCATTGAAAAGTGGACAAAATGTTAAAAATTTCAGAAACAACTGCAACTTTTTAGCATTTTTCAATGAGAATATTATTGAAAATAATAATAAATTGTTTAAACAATTGTTGACTTGAAATAATTATTACCTCACTCTAAACAAAAAGTGGACAAGAAGTTGAATATGTCAGAAAAAAGCCACAACTTTCTTGCATTATTCTAAGAGGATATTGTTACAAATAATAATAAATGTTTTAAAAAATTATTCCTTTTAACTTTAATTGATTATTGCCTCGCTCTAACTGAAAAATTGAAAGAAAACTGATATAAACAATAATAAATTGTTTAAACAATTTATTTGTTTAAACAAATAAAAATTGTCAAAACAATTTATTTGTTTAAACAAATAAAAATTGTCAAAACAATTTATTTGTTTAAACAAATAAAAATTGTCAAAACAATTTGTCAAAACAAATTATATAATTATGAGTAGAAAGTAATATTTTATGTACTGGAAACAATTTTAACTAAAAAAAATCGTAAAAAAATCATAATTAGCGCCAAAAACTCATAAAATCCAATTATTCATTATGGGCTTTTGTTGGGACCCTATAAAAGACTTATGGGGGTGATATTTGTAAAGTAATTGTTGATTCGTATTCTATGACTAATTATGTACAGAAATGTCCGGTTTCAACTCGATTCACCTAATATTGGCGATTCTGAATAACATTCACGAAAACGTCTTTTTCTCTTATGAGAAATACGGGTTAAACTTCATGAGACTTGGGGAACCTCTAAATATCATGTTTAAAGAAAAACGGATTTATTTTTTGGTAAATTCGAACAAATTTTGGAGGTGAGAGCATGAAAATTCGAAAAAAAAATTAGACCACCCTAATGATGAAGTATTTGAATTTATTCTTTATTTATGATTGTAAAGGTCTGAGAGTTCTTTGGGTACGCATTGTATGTAATTATGGAGATTGAAATGTCTGAAGTGTTTTCTGATACGCTTTGTGTTTAAAAAGAGAAAGGAGTCTTATGAGAGATTCTTATGGTAAATCAAGTACAGGAGTATTCTATGGAATTGTCCTCCCACACAAGGTTTGTGTACATACATTTGTGGTTGGTTCTACAAATGCTTCCATGGTTTGCAAAGCAAGAGCCGAAGGCAAAAAAGAGTAAATCATACTAATGTTAACTATTTGATGGCGAATTATCCGCCCATGTCGGTCCCACGGCAAATTTGTTGCGGCAAATATTGAAATGTGTACGTGCGAAAAATTCGTGATGAATGTCTTGGAGGTGAGCCTCGCCTGCTGGAGGTAAGATTGTGTATGATTAGTGAAGCGTTTATTATTCAACGAATGCGCGTTTGGTTGTAATTAATATCAAGAGTGTCAAATGACTCCTCTTACTGTAATTTATTGCTGCCCCGATGCCACTACAGAGAGCTACTAACAGTGCACAGTGTGAACAGTATTACTTAAAGTGTTGGTATAATGCTGAGTAACATAATACTCCAGGAAGGTGTGATTTAAAGTGTAGAGTAGTTTTTAACCTTCCAAACGTTAGGATAATGAGATAAGATTTCGAAATTTGCATTTCGGTTTGTTGGGGATTTTTATGGGTTTGTGCCGTAAAATTATGGAGTAAGGAAGCTATAAATAAACTTGCACAAGTGGTGGAATTTAGTGGAATATAGTGGTTTATCAAAAAATGTAATGGATCATGAAGACAAACTACATAGATACAGGAACGGCCAGAAGTATCGGCACACCTACTTTTTAAAAATTACTAATTTCGCAATTTTCTCCTCGATTGTAGAATATCCATAAAATTTTCTTGAAACGTGTCTATTTATCAAGTTGAATAAAAATCTTCAAAAATCGGGTAACGAAATCATACAAATTTAAAATTCTAGCTATTCCAAACTTCAAATACTTCAAATTTTATTAGAAATTGTGTAGTTCATCCTTTTTAGTCAGCCGAGGGAAATAAAAATATCTTAAGTAATTTCTATTTCTATTTCCCTTTGTAGATAAAGTATCCGAAACTGGAAATGGTATACACGATTGGTATCCACGAAATGAAATATGTACACGATTGGTATCGATATTTACGAGTCACAGTTCCACTTGGAAACACGTTAATGAGATTTTCATCTTATCTTCCTAAATTTCATTATTTCAACAAATTTCTTAAACACATACCAAACTGCATTCCATCCTTTACTCAATAAAACCGCTAAATTTTGATAAAGTCCCGTACATTCCGGTTAGAGTAAATAACGTACGTAGAATGTGTGGAAAGATCAATTCCCAGAAGTCTGTGTTTTTCATCAACAAATAGTGGATGCTTTTCTTATAGCGGTTTATAGGCAAGAATACATAGAAAGCTGGTACCTAGTCGATTGCATTCGATGGACGATTAGGGGTCACGTGGGGGTTCTGCCAGTGCTACTGTCACTGTTCACTGATACTGGCATTGCAGGTAAGTCAGCAAGACAGCAAACGACAGACAGTGACGCTTCGCAAAGCGTTCTCATCGAACCGCTACCCGGAATGTAAGCATCTGAGACCACTCTTGGAGGAGTAGTTGGTCACTCGTGTGATCGTGCGAGGCCGAGAGAAACAAGGGAGGAGATTGCGTAAGAGAAAGAGAGCTGGAGCAACTATAAAAGAGAACGAGAGGCCCAGCGGACCCAACGAATGGGAGGTGGGCCCATGGCATGTGGAGGTCCGAGAGGAAAGACCGGCACGAAAATTTGGTGAGGCCTGCCGACCGACCACATTCTCTCCCCACTTCATTTAACCATGCCTCGGCAACTTACATCTTCGCCGCTCTCTGTACTCTGCGATGATCCCGTCCCTATTAAAAAAATCCCAAATCGGATTCCGCATAGGTTCCTACTGAAATTAGCAAAAGACACAAAATTTAAAAAAAGTGAAAAATAATTGAAAAAAATTTTAAAAAGCGAAAAATAACTGAAGGGTGTTACAGCACAAGAACCTGGCTCACAAAAATCGAATTTTTCAGGAGAGATAAAACACGTTCGCCAAACTCTATTTTTGAGTTTAATGACAAATTAAAAATCGGCTCCTGAGATACGGCGAAGGTGAATTGAGTCCTGAACAAAAATTTTAAAATCTTGATTCTGCTCCTAGAAAAAATGGTTTCAAGTTCAAAAAATTTCATAATCTAACTCCACCTTTCTGTCTCAACCTGAATTAGTCATTTTTGACTAATGAAATAGCGCCGATTCGTTCGCCAAATGATTTAATAACCATTTTTACTATTTTTTAGTCTACAGTGACTAATTCGTAGTGAAATACTACTAATTCACATTAGCCACAGTACTGAATTTGACTCCAGTAGTGAATTTTTCTATAAATTGAATTGGTTATGTTCTGACTGTGAATTAGTCATTATTAATTAAAAATTAGAAAAAATGGTTACTAAATCATTTGGTGAATGAATTGACGCTATTTCATCAGTCAAAAATGACTAATTCAGACTGGGAGAGTTCGTAAGTTTAAATAGTGATGTACCTCAAGACAAGAAAATCTTGATCTTGTTTCATGGAAAAAATTTGTTCTATAAAAATTGTGGAACTCAGTCTGAGTATTTTGGACGGGCACCAAAATATTAGAGACCGAATCCATTTCAAATCAGGCAGGTTGTCTTGAAGTCAGCAGGCACTTGAAGTCACAGAATCTCTTGGGCACAAATTATGTTGTTTCTTAGGGGAAATTAGGCGATACGTATTTTTAAGATTTGTGAAAAAAATTTTGGGTATTTGAATTTTTTTACTTTATTTTTCAGCAAGCCCAAATAGTTTTTAAAACTTCTAAAACTTTTGACCTATTTGAGATATTTAAAACTTCTTCTCAGACACTGGTAGCATTTATCGTCTTCTTTCAAAATCCGCAAGAAAATTTAGAAAATGTTAAAAATTAACAAAATGGCAGCAGTTTTTCTGAAAATATTTATAGTCAATTTTCTCAAAAAATATACACTTATATTTTTTGCCAATTTTTTGTTGAATTTGTACCATCATAGGGAGGGAAGAAAGGGAGAAAGGGAAGCGAGGGAGGAAGGGAAGGGAGGGACGGAGGGAACACATCTTGTGAGTTTTGTGCGGGTTTAATAACTTTTGTGGCCAAGAGAATTTTTTTCATAAATTCGAATTTTCGCATTTCTCTCTAAAACAACTACAGATACGAAAAAATGTCAAGAAAATAGTTAACACAATTAAAAATGTTCTACAAAAAGTTCTTTTACTCTTTTATGATATTTTGCACCATTTCCGAGAAAAATAAAAAAATCAATTTTCATGCACAACAAAATTTTTTTGATTCCTGGTTTATGGAAATACCCATAAATAAATAAAATAGATACCCATAAATTCCCATACCCATATTTTGTTAAATATTTTTTAAAAAATGTACGTTTATATGAAGAAGACTTCCTGTGAGTTTTGCGTGGGTTAAACAATTTTATGGCCAGAAAATTATTTTTCATAAAATCGAATTTTCAAATTTTTGGCTGAAACGATTTAAGTTACAAAAATAATATCAAGAAGAAAAATTGTTTGCCTAAAAAGTCTTTATATTCGATACTTTTAAATATATTCCATTCACGCTGATATTTTTCAATAATATACAAAAACTTCGTTTGAATCTCAATTGAAAAAACAAAAATAAATAATAGCTGGGCCCATGTTTCCAGATTTTTATTATCTATTTTTTCGGATTCTTCATCAGAGTCCTCGAGATCCAAAGAGGAATCATTGGATTCTGTAGATAATTTAGGAACCCAATCATTTTTAGCAGTTTTGGCCATGTAAAAAATTTTCATATCACATTCATCAATCTCCATCTTCCATATGTGACATTTTTGTATTCCCAGGATAGACGGCACTTTCTTTTACTCTCGCGTTTTCATTCGTCGAAAACTTTTTAAGCAAACAATCTCTTGTCTTGATATTATTTTTGTAACCTAAATCGTTTCTGCAAAAAATTTGAAAATTCGATTTTATAAAAAATAATTTTCTGGCCATAAAATTGTTTAGCCCACGCAAAACTCACAGGAAGTCTTCTTTATATAAACTTACAATTTTTAAAAATATTTAACGAAATAACAAGGTGGGTATTTCCATAAACCAGGAGTCAAGAAAATTTTGTTGTACATGAAAATTAAATTTTTTATTTTTCTCGGAAGTAGTGCAAGATCTTATAAATGAATAAAAGAACTTTTTGTAGAACTTTTTTAATTGTGCAAACTATTTTCTTAACATTTTTTCGTATCTGTAGTTGTTTTCGAGAAAAATGCGAAAATTCGATTTTATGGAAAAAAATTCTCCTGACCACAAAAATTATTTAGACCGCATAAAAATCACAAGGTATCTTCCCTATGATAGTAAAAATTCAACAAAAAATTTGCAAAATATAAGTGTGGGGTTTTTGAGAAAATTGACTATAAATATTTTCAGAAAAACTGCCGCCATTTTGTTAATTTAGAATATTTTCTAAATTTTCTGGCAGATTTCGAAAGAAGACGATAAACGCTACCAGAATCTGGGAAGAAATCTTAAATATCTTAATTAGGTCAAAAGTTATAGAAGTTTTTAAAAAATTTGGGCGTTTTGAAAAATAAAGCATAATATTTAAATACCTATAAGTTCGTAGACATTTTTTTTTACAAATGACAAAAGTACGTATGGCATAATTTTCTCTAAAAAAAACAACAAATTTTGTCAAAGAGAGGTTCTGCGACTCCAAGTGTTGAACCTGCCTGATTTGAAAAGGATTCGGTCTAGAAAAATTGAAAGCCTCCTCATTTCAATATTTAAAGTAGATTCCAATACTAAGTAATAGAAAGAACAACAGAAAGTCCTGGACTGTTTAGAAAGCGATAATAATTTCCAAGACAGTCTGGGAAAATATGAAGGGTTCTAAAGCAAATAAAAAAAAGTCGTACAACGAAGTAGACGCCAGATTTGTAGTCTTGTGTTTATATCACAAGGTTATATAGGGCACACACGAGAAACGCATTCTTCAATTATTTGACGCACCCAAACATAATTTTATAACCTAACTTAACACTATTGCATAAAACGCAATTCGCTAACGCAAAATATCGCACGCTGAGTATACCGATCTAAATGGTCCTTATATACTAGCCAACGAAATTCTTACCACTTGTGAGAAACGACCAGTGTCGGGCCAAAAATTTGTCGTGCCTCAAGTCATTTAATTTTCTTATTTAAACCTTAAATATTTTTTTGACATTTGTCATTGAAATTTTGTATGACAACTACCTCATTTGATTATTTTTAATGTCAAACAGTTTTAATTTAGTATACATATTACTTTAAATTTATTACTTTACATTAACGTCGAAAATTTAGTACACACATATTTTTGTGAGTTGTATAATAAAGTGAACCGAAAATATAACATTTTTGAAAATTGAAAATAGTTATGAAAAGTTGCTATTTTTTATTACAAATAAAAATCCTTGATGACTTTTTAAAATCAAAAATGGTCCTACGGTGTCGCAATGAGGTAAAAAACTTTGAATTTCGAGAATATAAAACAATTTCCTGATAAGTGCAAAAATTATGGGAATTTTTTTATGTACAGTTTTTGGTATTAAATACTAACAAAAAATTAGAATTAATAAAATTTAACTTTTGTTTAAGTAATGCTTTTTTTCAAATGAGCAAAAATTACATTTGTTAAGATTCAGGTAATTTTTACTAAACATTTTTTTTTAGTTTTATGTATGACATATGACTAGTTGCAATGGGCAAGCAAGCCATAATTTCTCAGATCTCGAATTTTTTTCTGAGTCGTTACATTGCGTGGCCCCAGAACTATAGGGTTCCATCTTGGTTTTTGACAACTTTCAGGAGAAGCATTTGAAAATTGCTTAGATCATGCATAAAGAAATCAACCGATCTTAAAAAACAACTTTTTAAATCTGTTTTCGAATAAAATAATTAGAGCATTTATGAAAGATTTAAGCCTTGAAACCTTTCTAGTGTTCTATAATAATTTATGGATTTTCAAGATGCTACTTTTCAGCTCAAAATTATGACAAATCATGAATATATAGAACTTTTGAGCTCTGTACTGTCATTCTCAAATAAGGTAGATTTCAATTGTTTTTATAAAAAGTAGTTTAAACAAGGTTAAAAACACTTTTAATTAATACTTTTTAATATTTAAGAAACTACCGAAATTTTGATTACTTTGACTTTTGCAGAATTGCTCAAATTATTTACTTATATTAAAATCGCAATTTCGGCAAAAACGTTAGATAGAACCTTTTGGTTCTAGGGCCACGATTTCTTAAAAATTTTTAAGTTTAGTTTTTTTTCCTTTTTTTAACAGCTGTAAAGTCTAACAAGAATTAAAATTAGTCATAACTTTTCTGCATTTTGTCATGGACTGAATTTGGCTTCTGACTTAAAATTTTTATACTAAATGCCAGACTCTTTTTCGTCAGACGGTTATCGAGAATTACAAGACTCGTTTGCATTTAGTTTAGAAAAGTTTGAAATCTTTTATTAATAGTCATCTAAGATTTATAAGATTCTGGTACCCGTCCAAGATTCCAGGATTATTTCTACACTTTTCACAGGACAAATTTTTTCCGTGTTCATAGTAATAGCTTGAAATTTAGAGATTATTTTTAACCAAGATTATTGAATAGTCAAATGCTTTTTATGTTTTTTTCGAGAAGTCTTACTTTTGACAACATGCAGTGAGGTGAAAATGTTTAGACAAACATGCTAACGTATAGATTAGTGCCATTCAATAATTTTTTGAAGTTTCTTGATAATGACAAAGCAACATCGAGACAAGATCTTAAAAGACGAGATCTCGCTTTAATGTATTACTAACTGTTTAAATTTAAAATTTAGAAATTTAAATTAGATTAAAATTAAATTTTAAATCCTCTTTAACGTCCAATAATCAAATTAATGTATAGAACTCCTGAAAATAAAGCCAAGAATCCAACGACAAAATTTGGACAAAGACCATAACATGCTCCTATTATAATTCCAAAAAAAAGATCCTCCAAAAGGACTCTACAAGAATAAAAAAAAGGAAAGAAAAATGAGAAGGCTACGAACCAAATTCTCTTAAATTTAATTTTATCCCCGTTTAAATTTAATATTGTGAATCCAAGAATTTTCGTAGAATAATTTAACTTACATGCGTAAGCTGTAAGATAGGTACTTCTGGCGTGGAAGTTTTGTTAAAAACTCACTCCGAATTTTTTATGATCCAATCCGTTTTACTGGGATGTGTAGATATCTGGAATTTAGAGAACTTTTTGCAAAAAAAAAATGATTTCGAAAATTTTGATAGGCTGTTTTGCCATAAAACTCTTCAATTGAGGAGTAAGCGAAATTGATAAATATATAAAAGTTTAGAAATAGTAATAATAATGGGCATTATCACACACAAAAGTTTTTTCCTATGTGGATATCGAATTTCTGTTTTTAAAGTAAAATTGTGGCATTGCAAATAATACAAAGTGTTATATAAGGACACTTAGCAAAACTGACGTATTGAACTTTTGATCTCTCGTTATAATCACTCCTATTTTTTTAAATAAAAATTTAGGCCAAAAGTCAATATTATTTTTCACTTTTTCGATTAAAAAAACACTTTTATTTGAATTAAACTTAAAAATTCCGGATATAATGATGGGAGTCCTGCCTAATATCCCATGTCAAAGTCAAAATATTTTTCTAAAAAAAAAAATAATAAATCAGTTCTTAGGTAGTCAGGTGGAAAGTCAGGTATTCCTAATTAAATATCTCCCTTAAGGTTTTCTAATTTCTTGTAATTTAAAGTTTCACTCAAATGGGAAACTATTTATTCAGCTCATTTAATTTTTATTAATTCATTTTTTTATAAATTAACACAAACCTAGCATTTTTATCTAGGGAGGAATTTCCCCAGCAAAAATCAGTATTAAATCTTATTGTGGGACCGTACAGCTGATCGCGATTTACCGCATGAGGGTGTGGAGAATTAAAGGAGGCGCTGGAGAAAGGAAACGTGTTCCTATTTCTTGCAAGTAAACAAGAATGCCCAATCTTCCTCCCGTTGCCTCAAAAACCAGTCAGGAGCACTCCGAGTTTTGAATTCTCATGAAACTGTATTGTGTATTTTTCCCACGTGTTTATTAAAATATTGTCAGAAATATTAATTTTTCAGAAATAAGGCAATCTTTGCACGATTCTGACCCAAAAACATAAACAGTTCGTGCTCAGAGTGGTATGTCTTATAAAATATCATATGAATTTAGTTTTATTAATTGGAATGTTGTAGGTATTTTCCTAACAACAAAGGTATTGAGGAAATTAAACGAATATTAAAATTTATTAGTAACAAAATTAAATAATAAATTAGTAAATTAAATTGACAGATTAATTGTTAAGTTTGTAAAGCACTAAAATTAACAGCAATGTTATTAGTAGTTGAGATAGAATATGAAAGAGCTCTCGACGTAGAATAAATTTATGCAGTGATGAAGTGTTCAAGTAAAGCCTTTATGACACATTCAAGATGCAATTATGTTATTACCTGCTAAATCGTAGTAAGAACGATGCGAGAAATACAGATTCTCTTAGCATTCTCGTCTATCTTACCTTATCTTGCATTTAAACGTACCTATGTGTACATTTTGCATACCTTATACTTAATTCATTAACAAATGGATTTCGAAGCTTATCCTTCAGAATTGAATGCAAATTATTTTATTATGAACAAATAAAATGATTAATTTAATAGGTCCTCGTTTAAATTATGTTGCATAAATTTTCAAAAATTTTTATTACAGAAAGGATCTATTTCTAATATGTAATTTGGTTCTTAATTGCTAATTGTTCTTGCAATTAATAATCTTTCCCACGCGTAATGTAGTACCATACAAGGCGGATATAATTGCTCCAGTCATTAGAATAAGTAAAGCACCCTTGCAACTAATTGACGAAATTTAATTAATGAAACAATTAGATTCAGTGACGTTCATAAAGTCTCGATTCGGAATAAAAGTTAATAAATTAATAGAAAATAATAAAATTAACGTAAAAATCAATTATAAAAATAAGTTAACGTAAATCGTAACATTTTTGATAGAATTCTAATATCTAATAACCACGTATATTTTTTCAATAATTATCTTTGAATTAAACAAATAATTACGAGAATGAAAGGGTTTACATGTACTCTATTTTCAATGTAGTTCTGCAGATTAGTAATTTACGTGTATCAGCATCATGTAACGGCACCAATTAGCAGTAGAAATCTCTCCTTTGCCACTGACGATAATTTATATACATTTATTAACTTAGTTGTTTATTTTAGTTGATTTCATACCACTATCATTAGCCCTGTTTATTTCACCCGTTCACTGAAATTAATTACTTTTATCGAATTTTTGTAATGAACGAAATACAAAGGGCTACGCGAGGACAATTAAAAAATTAACTATGAATTAGTACCATTGGTCTGATGACATCAGAACACCACAAATATTTATTAAGAAATAACCCAGTGATTGAAGCCACATAATTATCCTTCTAAGAATCTTTTGAATCAATAATTATATTTTTTAAATTAAAGACAAATGATTGATTACCATCGCTCTAATTGATATATCACTACTTACTGATTAATTAAGAAACTGATTTTTTTAAAACTGTTTATATGTTGAGCACCAAAGGTTAGTGTTTTCCTTGATTAAATCAGAAGAAATTACGCTGATTGTGAGTATGTGAGTGTGAGAATGTTTTAAATACGGTACTCGTGAGTGGTCCTTGCTAACCATTAACGATCAACTGTTCAGAAAATAAAAGGCAAAACATCTTGACGTGCGAGATTTTTATGGATGAATCATACAGTAAGGTTATTTTCTAAATTAAGGGGTTGGGAAATTGATCAATAAAGAAGAAGGAAACAAAAGACGTATGGGCATGTAATAAATTCTTTGGAGTGGTACCTAATAAAAATGTAACGGAGCAACTGATCTTTTTGAGAACGCTTTTCTAAAATTTTTAAAAACTGATGAAACGTTGAATTACCAATAATTCATTTGAAACTAGTAATAAAATTTCTGCAATTATATAGTCTCTGATAATATCATTTATACTTGAAGTACAATTTGGTACCAGTGTAAAGGATACCTTCATACTAGTGGTACCATTTGGTAACAATGGTATCATTTTTGCTACTGGTACTTGGTACCATTAGATACCAATGGTAAAATTTTGTGATACCGCAGTGGTACCATTTAGTATCAATGTTATCATCTGTATGAATGGTACCATGCGGTAACTAACTTATCATCTATACGAGTGGTACCATTTGGTAACAATGGTATCATTAACACTAGTGATGCCATTAAATACCAATGGTTCAATTTTGTAATATCAGCGGCACCATTTAGTACCAATTCTACCATCTATAATAGTGGTATACCAGCGGTTCCATTAGATACCATTGGTACCACCCATAATAGTGGTATACCAGTGGTACCATTAGATACCAATGGTACCCTTTATATTAGTGGAACTTTTAACTACAAATGGTACTCTCTTTTACTATTTGTCATTATATTAGGTTCGGATTGGTGATATCAGCGGTATCATTTGGGACCAATTGTACTGTCTATAATAGTGGTACCAGCGGTACCATTAGATACCAATAGTACCCTTTATATTAGTGGAACTTTTAACTACAAATGGTACCCTCTTTTACTATTTGTCATTAGATACCAATGGTTTGGTTTGGTGATATCAGCGGTATCATTTGGTACCAATTGTATCATCTATAATAGTGGCCCCAGCAGAACCATTAGATACCAATGGTACCCTTCATATTAGCGGAAATTTTAACTACAAATGGTACACTTTTTTACTATTTGTCATTAGATACCAATTGTTCGGTTTGGTGATATCAGCGGTATCGTTTGGTACCAATTGTACCATATACAATAGTGGTACCAGCGGTGCCATTAGATACCAATGGTACCCTTTATATTAGTGGAACTTTTAACCACAAATAGTACCCTCTTTTACTATTTGTCATTTGATACCTATGGTTCGGTTAGGTGATATCAGCGGTATCATTTGGTACCAATTGTACCATCTATAATAGTGGTACCAGTGGAACCATTAGATACCAATGGTACCATTTATATCAGAGGAACTTCTAACAACAAATGATACCCTCTTTTACTAGTAGTACCATTAGATACCTATAGTACCATTTGTTACCAATGATAAAATTTTTACTAGTGATGACATTAGAAACCAATGGTACAATTTTGTGATATCAGAAGTACCATTTCGCACCAGTTGTGCCATCTATAATAGTGGTACCTTAAGGTACCAATTGTACAATATATATTAATACTACCCTTTAAGCTAATAGAGCCATTTGTTGTCAATGGTATTACTTGCAACTTTATATTATTGGTACTATCTTCTATAACCCTGAAGCGGTCTCGGGGTTACGGGTTGGAGATCAGGAGGTCCACTAGGAGGTACCATTTGTACCACTAACAGTATTTACCACTATATTGACATACCATAAAATTTATTCTCAGCGAAAATTCTTGGACAGAACTTGGTCGGATAAATTAAACCACCCTCAAGAAAGTACTGATTGGAAGTCCTTTAGGAACCATTTTCTTTTAATACCTTAATTTTTGTAAATATATTTACTATTAATAGTAATTGTAATAGTACTTTTTTCAGAAAACGTTCAATACTTTTCGAAATTATTTGACAATAGAGCACTTGCCATTCATTTGATAATACAATTATTAAAAATAGTTCCCAATTGATTCCTGTCGCAAGGTCTTCTTAAAAATCATCATCAGCACGTTGATGATCCTTACCTCGTGAGCGCGGAATGCGCGAAGTCGCCACGTGTTACGTGGATTTGAGCAGCTCCGCGTGCCGCATCCCGACCGCCTCCGAGTGTTTACCCGCAACCTTTTGGTCCAGGACAATGACGCACCCTTGATCGCGTCGTCCCTATACGTCGCACGTTCCGATCAAACGGATAACAGTTCCTGAGAAAGTGAGGACACTACTAATGTCGATAAGAATCCCGATAAGAAGCAAAACACAATTCACATTGCTCGTCTCTCTTTCCAGGACCAACTCAACTGGACCACAAAATCACATGTCGTCTCAGGGTTCCTCCCACTGCGATCCAAGTTGATGAGGGTGACAAATTGAAGATATCGGTGTAAATAATACAAATTGCAAAAAAATTGACGATAGACTGATGATAAGTTCTGGATGATTGTTGCCAATTTACTGAGGATAAGAGTCTGATGATAATAGATTAAGGGTAGCAGACTTAAGATAATAGATTCAGGACATCATGTTACGAAAATGATGAATCGCACGAAAGTTATCCGCACCGCATTCACGCTCGCAGCACGAAATTCGCAGCACCAGTCTAGGATTTATCAGTACTCTACTAGGTCGCTCTATGTCCCGTTACGACGAAGATGTTGCGCCGACTGATAACCCGTCTAGTTACCTCTGGTGAGCCCCTAACGCTAAAGTCACCGTGTGTAGCGACAGGTGCTTCTACGAAGGGAGAGGGAATCAAGAGGATGGCTCGTGTGCGAGCGGAGGGGACAGGATATAGCTCGCAGCAGCAGCAGAGAACATCGCCAAGTGGATACGACGGTAGGCACAGGCAGTCAGCCAGCCAGCAAAGCAAGCTCGAGCAGACCGAAGAGGGCAACGACACCGCTGCGAGAGCCGCTCGCTTCGACACATTTACCGAAATGCGATTCTCCCTCCCCCCTCTATCTCTCTCTAACCCCTTCTGATCATTCCCGAAGCTCTTATTCTCTCTCTCTCTCTCTCTCTCTCTCTTGATCATTCTTTATATCTTTCATATTCTTTATAATATTCTTTTTATTCTTAATTTCTTTGCAATTTTGTAGGGTTGTAAGATTCTTCAGGGCTTTTACTATTTGTGGTGTCACTTCTACCACTGGTACCATTGTTGCAAGATATGTCATTTCTACACTGGTGATTCTTCTATTGCTGGTACCACTGTTACCGATGATACCACTTATACTACTGGTACCGGCGCATTTCATCAATGGTTCTCTAATACCTCTAACAGAGGCATCATTTGTATTTTAGGTACCTCTTTTACGAATGCTGGATTTTTATCAGTGAGACCAATCCCATCGGAGGTACCACTGGTAACAGTAACTCAATTTAAGCCATTGGTACATTTTTCTCACTCCTAATTTTATCAATGGTATCATTGATTCTAATGATTTAATTTACATAATTGATATATTATTATCTCTGGTACCATTTACACCAATGATGTAATTGTTACCAATAATATTATTTATACCACTGATGCTACTGGTACCTGTGCATTTTGTCAATGGGACTATACTGCCTCTATAACAGAGGCTCATTTGTACTTCTGGTACCCCTTCTATTTATCATTGAGACAATTTTCATCAGTGATACCACTGATGACAGTAACTCAATTTAAGCCATTTGTAAATTTTTGTCAGTCGTCCTACTTTTATCAATGATACCATTGCTTCTAATGATATAATTTATATTATTGCTGTATTCTTATCAATGGAACCACATATATCACTGGTGCTATTATTCATATTTACTCCACTTATACTACTAGTAACGGTTGATTTTGTCAATTATTCTCTAATACCTCTAACAGAGACATCATTGTATTTTAGGTACCTCTTTTACCAATGGTGGATTTTTATCAGTGAGACCATTTCTATCGGAGGTACCACTGGTAACAGTAACTCAATTTAAGCCATTGGTGAATTTTTCTGACTCCTAATTTTATCAATGGTATCATTGATTCTAATGATTTAATTTACATAATTGATATATTATTATCTCTGGTACC
>JBAGKK010016158.1:15164-30489 GCA_037177015.1 Euceroptres primus
CTATAACAGAGGCTCATTTGTACTTCTGGTACCCCTTCTATTTATCATTGAGACAATTTTCATCAGTGATACCACTGGTGACAGTAACTCAATTTAAGCCATTTGTAAATTTTTGTCAGTCGTCCTACTTTAATCAATGATACTATTGCTTCTAATGATATAATTTATATTATTGCTGTATTCTTATCAATGGAACTACATACATCACTGGTGCTATTATTCATATTAACTCCACTTATACTACTGGTACCGGTTCATTTTGTCAATGATTCTCTAATACCTCTAACAGAGGCGTTAGTTGTATTTTTGGTACCTCTTCTGCCAATGATAGATTTTTATCAGTGAGACCATTTCCATCAGTGGTACCACTGGTAACAGTAACTCAATTTAGGTCACTGGTACATTTTTGTGAGTCGTGCTGCTTTTAAGAATGGTAGCATTGTTTCCAATGATAGTTAGATGTTTCATCTTATGATGAAATTTACATAATTGCTGTATTTTTCTCGATGGAACCACTTCTATCATTGGTGCCATTTTTACGAATAATATTATTAATACCACTTATAATACTGTTGTTACAGGTGCATTTTGCCAATGGTACTCTAATACCTTCATAACAGAGGCATCATTCGTATTTCTGGTACCTTTTATACCAATGATAGCTTTTTGGCAGTAAAAACATTTAAATCAGTGGTACCACTGGTACAAGTCACTCAATTTAAGCCATTTGTAAATTTTTGTCAGTCGTCATACTTTTATAAATGATACCATTGCTTCTAATGATATAATTTATATTATTGCTGTATTCTTATCAATGGAACCGCATACATCACTGGTGCTATTATTCATATTTACTCCACTTATAATACTGGTACCGCTTCATTTTGTCAATGATTCTCTAATACCTCTAACAGAGGCGTTAGTTGTATTTTTGGTACCTCTTCTGCCAATGACAGATTTTTATCAGTGAGACCATTTCCATCAGTGGTACCACTGGTAACAGTAACTCAATTTAAGCCATTGATACATTTTTACCAGTCTTCCAACTTTTATCAATGGTACCATTGCGTCTCAGGATAGCATTTACACAATTGCTGAATTTCCTTTATAAATGCTACCATTTCTGTCACTGGTACTAATGTCAACAATAATATTATTTGCACTACTTATACTACTGACACAATTATGCCATTGTTACGAGTAATATTATTTACACCACTTATAATACGGCTAGTACCGATGCATTTTGTCAATGGTACTCTAATGCCTCTAAAAGATGCATCATTTGTGCTTCTTCTATCAATAATAGATTTTTATTAGTGAGACCATTTCCATGCGTGGTAACACTGGTACCAGTTACTAAATCTCAGACACTGGTACATTTTTGTCAGTCGTGCTACTTTTAAGAATGGTACCATTGCTTCCAGTGATAGATAGATATCCATCTCATGATGAAATTTACATAATTGCTGCATTTTTCTCATTGGAACCACTTCCATCACTGGTGCCATTGTTACGAATAATATTATTAACACCACTTACAATACTGTTGGTACAGGTGCATTTTGTCAATGGTACTCTAATACCTTCATAACAGAGGCATCATTTGTATTTTTGGTACCTCTTCTGCCAATAATAGATTTTTATCAGTGAGACCATTTCCATCAGTGGTACCACTGGTACCAGTTACTCAATTTAAGCCACTGGCATATTTTTGCCAGTCGTCCTACTTTTATCAGTGGTACCATTGCTTCTAATAATATAATTTAAATAATTACTGTATTCTTATGAATAGAATCACTTCCATCTCTGAAGCTATTATTACTAATAATATTATTTACACCACTTATAGTACTGGTACCGGTCCATTTTATCAAAGGTACTCTAATGTTTCTAAGTGTCATCATTTTTACTTCTCGTACCTCTCCTACCAATGATATATTTATATGAGTGAGACCATTTCCATCAGTGGTACCGCTGGTACCAATAACTCAAATTAAGACAGTGGTACACTTTTGTCAATCGTACTTCTTTTATCAACGGTAACATTGCTTTTAATGATATGATTTACATAATTTCTGCATTTTTATCAATGGTATCACTTCTATCACTGGTACCATTGTTGCCAATATTATTTACACCACATGTACTACTAGTACCGGTGAATTTTGTCAATTCTGCTCTAATACCTCGATAATATTTTTGCGAGTCGTCCTACTTTTATCAATGATACCATTTCCAATGGTATCATTGATCAATGATTACCATATGTACTTCTAGTATCTCTTCTACCAATGATAGATTTTTGTCATTAAGACTATTTAAATCAGTGGTACTACTGGTACCAGTAACTCAATTTAAGCCATTGTTACATTTTTCCCAGTTATCCTACTTTTATCAATGGTACCATTGCTTCTAAGGATATCATTTACACAATTGCTGAATTTTCTTTATAAATGGTACCATTTCTATCACTAGTACTATTGTTAACAATATTATTTATTCCACTTGTAGTATTGGCACCGGTCTATTTTGCCAATGGTATTGTAATACCTCTAACAGAAGCATCATTTGTACTTCTGGTACCTCTTCTACCAATAATAGATTTTTGTCAGTGGGACCATTTTCATCAGTGATACCACTGGTACCAGTAACTTAATTTAAGCCATTGGTAATTTTTCCCAGTCGTCCCACTTTTATCAATGGTACTGTTGCTATTAATGATAGCATTTACATAATTGCTGCATTTTTATCAATGGTATCACTTCTATCACTGGTACCATTGTTACCAGTAATATTATTTACAACACTGATAGAATTTCTGCTACTGATACCATTTACAACTACACTAAATTGCCCAAAAAAAAATTTCTGAAAGAAGTAAACTACCCTTAATTTTCTCGGTTTTCTCATCCACTATACGAAAGCAGTTTTAGTGATGAAGCTTCCTTCTCACGCTTTCCAAGCACCCGAGCAGTGGACCCTTATCACTCACAGAGGCGATCCTTCCGACGAGAGCGGACGTGAATGCAAACCGCCGGTAAATGCTTCACATACGTGTGCCCATGAATTCTTCAAAGTCATGGTCGCACGGATCAAGAGGATGAATTTAGTAGAGATGGAGATCACGTGCCAGTAGTATTTTACAAGTCAGAGTGAATGGAAGTGTATTTTTTGGAAGCTAATATTGTCGGCAGTGATGTTGCCAATTTTGATATTATCAGCATTTTCATTCTGTTTTTTTTCTTTCTGTGTTTTATTTGAATAAGAAATTGACTGTTGTATTCAATTTACAAAATAAATTATTTAGGCGAACAAGTTAACTAGTTAAATTTGCGAACAGTTTAAGGTAGACATTTTCTTTATGGCTTCTTGTTGTTTGTACAAAAAAGATAGGTAAGTTACTCTACTTCCTGAGGAAAAAAGAATAAGTAGTAACTGCCTATCATGTACTACTTCTTAAGGTTCAGATAACATACAGCAACTACCTATCAAGTAGTAACTACCGTGCACGTAGTCCTCGAAAATACCACTTAAGCCTCAGTACACAAACAATTTCTTACCTTTTATTCATCTTCCTGATAGTTGACTTATTCTAACGTTTATGACCTTTTACCTGAATCCTTTACTGGGAAATCAAAATCCCATCCTCTTATTTCCTCAGCTCTTTAACGACGGTATTATTAAAATTCCTTTTTGCTAGAATTTTCTGTCATACTTTCAACATTCCATGAAATGTTGGATACTTTTCCAAACTTTCTAATTTGACAGAAAAATACAGAATTGTCCTCACACCATCTCAATTATTTTAAAATCCTTCATCGCAGATAAATATCGCAATGATTCATTAAGCAGATTCAGCTTAGAGCTTTGCATGTTCTTCGTGTTTGCTATTACAAGGATGCAAAGATATATGATCTCGAATGATATGCCGTGAGAACATCGCATTGCAAACGCATACGAATCTAAATCATAAACACTATTTCCAATACGTAAAATACGATGTTGTAAATTTAAATATCATCTCGAACATGTACTTCATTAAGTGCACATTAAAAATAGCAATTGAGTTACATCATATACATTTATTAATCGCCCGGATAGATGTTAACATTATGTCAAGAATAAAGTTGAAATAGACTTATACTTAGATCTCTATTAGCTTTTCGGTTTATGAGCAAATTATTAACCAAATCAATTATAAACTTAAGATTTTGAGTCGAATTTTGGACCGAACTCTTCTCGTAGTCTCTCGTACAAAATAATTATCTACTATTCATGAAAGACCTTAGTCATCATCCTGATTGCCTTTCGATGCTTTATGTTTTGAATTGGGCGAATGGAGACGGACCCACCTACTGATCCAGTGGTATTGGTACATAACCATGGACGATTCCCAGACGAGTCGAGTTGGTCATTTCCGATCGTTGGCCCCAACACAGCCAGCTGTCCCATATTCCACATCTTCTCTCCCTCTCCCTTCCTCATTTTCTTCCTGTCCGTGTCTCTCCCTTTCTCTCTTCCGATCCTGGAAGTTCTTGAGAGTTTGGCTCGTCCGCATTTTATGCACCTGTGTCATTAGTAACCTCACGATCCTCAATTACTCATCTTGACACGTTGCTTCTGATTTCTTGAATTTCTTTTTATCCGTCATCAGTTTTAAATTTTTCCCTCATTAGATTTTACTGATTTTTTTACAAACAATGCAATTTTGAAGCTTTCTGGAAAAATCTCGATTTCTAAAAATGTTTACTTTACTTTACGTGTATCTTCTTTAAAATATCGCTGAAATTTAATCCCTCAGGCTTTTCTCAAGGCCCGAACGTTATTTTTAGCAACGATAAGGTTCTCAAGCACATCATGTTAGATATCTTAATAATAGTAGTCCAAACCATTAATTTAGCAATTGGCATCGATGAAACCAATTACATAAACCTTTCATAAAAATAACAGTAAAAGTTCTCAAGTATTTTCACCTCAGTTATTGGCCATGACCCCAGAATACCGAAAGGCGATTCATGAGACTCGAAAAAGCGATTTTCTGTTTTCAAGATCAGGTGCTAAAAACTCGATGTCTCCGGTGTGTTCTGGGAACGATCGGGGTCGCAGGACTGTCGAGGCGAACCACCATGGTAAGAGAAGAGGGGGTAAAGTGAGGAGTCTGTCGCTTAACTGCCCTAAAAGGCAGTTCTTCTCTGCTGCCTAGCCACTGTTGTCTCCAGGAGTTCGTTTCACACAGACTGTAAAGCCCTAGTGTCACATCGAAGCTTTCCAGATGAATCTCGAATTTTCCGAAGAGTCTAAAGGATTCTTCATCAAAAATAAACCCAGAGGTTTATTTACAAAGCCTTCTGAAGGAGGTAACCTTCAGACACTGGCATGATTGATGAGAACCATGAGAACCATACATATAGATATTGGAGAAATGATTGATGAGCCCTGATACAAACACGTGTCTTTTTGTTTTGGTGAAACCATATCTTCCAAATCTTGCGAAAAGGAAAGAGTGTTCTGTTTGGAAAGTTAAACGTGGCATCCAAATTAGATTGCTCTAAAAATCATTAAAACAATAACATATGACAGAATTGTCATGTTTTATAAAGTGCAATAAAGTTTTCCACGATCCGACTCACGAATCTTAGTTATTTCCTTGTGAAGAATGTTGCAGGAAAGGTGGAAGATGAATTTGATGACTTTTTATAGGAAAGTCTTGATGCTTGCTGTAGGAAAACATCTTTAAGTACTAAATGGCAAGCCACTGGTTTTGCGAATTCCGAGTACGTATTCGAGCCACATTGACATGCGCCTTGCCGAATGAAGATTTGTCGGTACAACGTTGCTCCGTTACTGCAGAAGACAATGACGCTTGACCCTGTTTCACAGCGTTCCAGCATAATTGAAAATGCGCGTCACACGCGCCTACGGGTTCGCCAGACTCCTGCCATCGATACGCAATACAAAACTCGAGCTTGTATCTAAACGTGGTCTGCAGTCAGAATAATCTTTTCACAGGAAAGACGAATTTCAAAATTCTCAGAAAAGTAATTCCTTAACTTAGACCATTAGCATGAATCACTTAAAAAAATTGTTCTCCCAAATCCAAGCACCTCAAAGTTCGATTCTTTTAATGTCAGGAATAATTAATGTTGGTTTTTATCATTTTTTAAATAATCTAAACTCAAATGTAAAACTTGGATAGACGTATCTTGTAATAAATTCTTTGATAGATTTAGAAATATTTAAAAAACCGATTCTTTCAAAGAATCCTTTCTGAAGGTATAGTTTCTGGCAAGATTTCTAGATATCAATGATACCATTTCAATCGATTGTAAAACTTCTGTTAATGATATAGATGCCATGACTATAGTAAAATTTGCTACCAATAGTATAATTTATACCACTTGTATTGTTTACTAACAATTACATGATTTATAACACTTCCATTAGCTGATTATCAACTGATACTATTTGCTAACAATTGTATGATTTATATTATGGGTACGATATGGTACCATTATGGTACCATTATTCAATTAGCTTTTCAATAATGGTAGCTTGGAACAATATGGGAGATTGACAAAATATTGATTATATTAAACCACGAAATTTCTGAAAAAAGTAATTATTCCATTCCGCCTAAAATATGTTTTTTAAGCACGACCAACCCAAGAGAGTATGAAAAAACGAAATAGAGAGATCAGGGAATATATTTGTGACAGTTATGAATTCCATACGAAAATAACTCATATACATATGTTTCTGCGTAATAAGCATGGAGTCTTACTTGAGTTCTGTATGTTTTTACGTAATGTGAATGCATTAGAAGTTGATGTGCAACTTTAGGAATGAAAATCATTTTCGGGGAGTTTGAGAGGAAAAAATAAAGTCGGACGTCCTTAACCTCAAAAGTCACTACGTTTGCGATATATGACATTCGAGCCATGATAATATAAATATTTGAAGAATCTTTTAAAAATATTTAAAAAATAATAATATTGAATCTAAACATAATAGGACTCAAAAGAATCCTGGTTTCACTGTTTGCCCTTATGTTCCTGGTATCTCCAATAAAAACACTAACCTACTTAGGAAATAAAATATTCGTGTCATCCATAAATCCTTAAAACAAACAATAACCATATTTTCGAAAGTACTAAAGATCCATTACTGAAATTAAAAAGTACAGGAGTTGTTTATAAAGTAAATTGTTTAAACTGTTCTGCGTGTTATATTGGACAGACCAGGAGACAATTGGGACAGAGGATGAAAGACATTGACAGAAATGCCAGAAATCGAGATACATCCACGGCATTAGTTAAACACTCTTTAGATTTCTTACATAATTTTGATCTCGAAAACCCATTAATTTTGAAACGAGAAACAAATTTAAATAAACGTTTAATTTTAGAGTCTTGTTACATCATCAAACATGAAAATTGCGTAAATTTAAGGTACGAAAATTCTCGACTTCCATCACATTATAATATTCTAGTTTAATTATCATCTGTTCACCGTATCTTATACATTAACTTCGCCCTTCAGCAATATTATGTTGATTCTCATTTCAAAATTAAGGTGCTATAATCACGCTTTGCTCAATTTGTAAACACCAAATGTATTCAGTACCTTCAAGAAAGTCCGACGTATCAGATGACTTGTTGTCTGTTAACTTATCACATTTGGGACGTTTATATGTGTAATCGTCATTTTACAATTTTTTAACCATGTATTCCTAAAAAAAAGTTGTATTGATACCTGTAAATCATCAGTGCCCAATGAATGGTTTCTAATTTCAACTGAGTATTCACTTTTAAAATGGTAAGCTTTCAGTATTAGATATTATTTCATTTTATCACAACCTTAATTATTCTTATTTTCATTCTCTTAATCTTTTAATAAATATTTAATTAAATTCTTTGGTCTAATCGGAGAGCCTTTTTATTGAAATGCTTTTTGATTTCAATGTTTGTTTGGCTTTGATGATGAATGGACATCTTTATTTATACAATGACCTATTGTTATATTACACGTAATATAATATCACCTGATCGTAAGTATCTTATTTATTTATTTAGAATTCTTATTTATGATCGTAAGTTCCTTATTTAAATTGTATTTGGAATTAACTATTCTTCTTTTTAATTTTTTAATTTTGCACTTGTTATTTATATTTTTTCCTTTTTATATCACAGTTATGTTATTTTAGATTTCTTAACACGGCTTGAAAAGGGTCAATAAACACGACCGAAACGTTGCCTTCGTGACTTCAAAAATTCCACCTTTAATTTCACGGACTCCCTTCCTTTATTTTATTAAATTGACCACATGAAGCCATATAATTGGTTTTATCCATACATCACAATAAGGTCGAAACTTGAGAAACAATTATTCCAAAAACAGGTAAAAATTATTAAAAATTTGGAAAACACCTGTGACTGCGCGATTTATTTGATATGTGATATTTGAAATTTTAGATTGTTAAAATTAACAAGTATTTTCTGAAGCTAAACAGTTTGTTTTTACGAAGTGTCAAAGTATTTCGTGGAAAACTGTAAAAATAAGCTGTTTTTTAATTTTGAATTGGCCGCCATTTTGTATTTTTTCAAAATTTTAGATTTTTAAAATTGTTAAATAATTTTTGAAGTTGGTTTTCTCGAAGTTTAAAAGTATTACGTTGGAAACTATGGGAAAAAGGTATTTTTGGTAAGAAATAACACTTTTGGAGCCATTTAGATGGCCTCCATTTTGTAATTTTCCAAAATTTTAAGTTTTTGACTATGAAAATATTTGAAGCATCACATGGAAATTTTGTTTCTCGGAGATAGAATGATTCAAATAAAAATGGTAAAATTTATGCAGATTTTTCGTTATGTACAGGACTTGACACGGTATACGGGACGAAAAGAACTTGGAGCCCTCTGTAGTGGAGGTGTCGAAATAAGGACCACACAACTATACTGCCATCCGAACAAGAAAAGTAGTAACTATATTTCAGATAAATCCCCCATCTTTCTAACCCCAATTTCTAACCTCAACTATTCAGCATCAAAATAACTTAGAAAACTAATTTTAATTTTCAATTGAGAGACTGCACCACTGTGAAATTTTTTTTTCAGAACTTTTGAAATTTAATATTTCGAAAAGTTATCAACAAATTTTGGTTTTCTTTTTCTTGTTTTGTTGGGAAAAGTAATTTCTTCAAGTTTTTTATGCCATTTTGTCAAAAAAAATTTCCTTGTACGACCATAACTAGTCTATTCGACTTTTTGTTTCTGATTATTACAGCGATCTGTAGCTCTGCCGCAGTACAGAAAAACACAAAATTTTGTTCGTTAACCATGTCAACAATTTTGATTTTATGAAAAAAAATTTGATGCAAAACTTGTAGAAGTTACTTTTCCCAACAAAACAAGAGAAAGAAAACCTAAATCTGTTGATAATTTTTCGAAATATTGAATTTTAAAAATTCTGAAATAAATTCACAGTGGTGTAGTCCCTTAAATTGTGACACAAATATATTTGTTTAAAAAGTTTTTATAAACTCAAATTTGATGAACAACATTTTATTTCAGATTTTTTACTGAGAGATCATTGCAGTTACGACAAATCTGGTTATCATTAGAAAATTTCTATATATCGTATCTGCAATTCTGTTATGAAAAGTGGAAGAAAAAAATCATTTCTCGTCATCAGATGAAATTTTAGTTTAAATTTAGCCCAGAAGCAGTGCTTTCATATATTTTTATCTATATTTTATGCGAAAATGTATCGAAAAATTAGGTTAGAAGGTCAGGGGACTCATTTAAAATGTAGTTACGACTTTTCTTGTTGGGCCAGAGGTATACAGCTTACACCACTGGTACCATTAGTGTGATTTACATTAGTGGTACAATTTGGTACCAGTGGTACCATTATTCAATTAGCTTTTCAATACTGGTAGTTTGAAATGGTACTATTTATACCCTACAATTTTTACCCCTAGTAGCATTAGTATGATTTATATTAGTGTTACCACTAATATACAAATTGGATACCAGTGGTACCATTATTTAATTAGCTTTTCAATACTGGTAGCTGTGAATGGTACCATTTGTACCCTATAATTTTTACCCTTGGTACCATTTTTATGATTTACATTAGTGGTACGATTACCAGTGGTATCATTATTCAATTAGCTTTTCAATAGTGGTAGCTAGGAATGGAACCAGTTATATCCTACAATTTTTATTTCTACTACCATTAGTGTGATTTATATCAGTAATACGATTTGGTAACAGTGGTTTCTTTATTCAACTAGCTACCAATATAATTGTTACATAAAAATATATGTAAATAACTGTACCAATAACTGTTACTAATGATTATAATTTATACTAATGACTTCATTAGTATAAATATAATTTATACTAATGACTTCATTAGTATAAATATAATTTATACTAATGCTTTCATTAGTATAAATGTAGTATAGTATAGTATAAATACTATGATTAGTATAAATATAATTTATACTACTGATTTCATTAGCTATCAATAATTCCATTTATACCAGTGGTCCCATTTTCTGCCAAAGGCTTCATACCAATTGTGGGAATGCTTTTAAATTTTCTTTCTAATTTTTATAGGTGTGGATTTTTGCAATTTGAAAGACTTCAAAGTGAAGTTATGAATCCTAATGAAGTGATAATATCAAAAGGAGACATTACCCCGGCGTCAGGATCTTTAGTATTTTCACTACTTAGATGGAAAGTGGAAGCACTTGGTTGTCTGAATGGTGGCTCATCAAGCTTGACGCTAATGATTTCTTAGTATACAGCAGCCCGT
Organism: Euceroptres primus; assembly: GCA_037177015.1. Lineage (NCBI taxonomy): Eukaryota > Metazoa > Arthropoda > Insecta > Hymenoptera > Figitidae > Euceroptres > Euceroptres primus. Next base: position 25,989 of record JBAGKK010016158.1, read on the forward strand.
TGGCTGTTATTACCACCTTATTCATAGAATCGTCGGCTATTAAAATCATTAGATTTCCGCCGCTCGTGTATCGTGTTCCTTGTCAATTTCAAACCGGTAATTAAGTCACGGGTATTCGCAACCTTCGGTAAAAATTTTTTGCCATGCAGTGCTGGACAACTTTGACGATGTGCAGTTACATTCAAGGTGTAATTGTACTGTTAGAGCCTATTAGTGATGTTACTTCTATTGTACAGATGAAACGTTTTACGATCCTTCATTGTGTATAAGAAATTACATTATGTTCACAGTTTGTTTCCCAAGCTCACAGTAAAAAATTCGCTTTAAAATTTCATTTATTTTTAATATCCTTATTTTAAAAAATTTGATTAATTTTTTACTGCAATGCAATAATTGTTCTGCAATCAAAATTAATTCTTAGTCGCCCAAACAAAAATTAATCAGCTTTCTGTCTGGATTTTCGATAGAAAAGATTTTCATTTTACTGGGAAGGAAGCAATCTTTCTGAAGTGTCTTTTACACACTTTCAACTTTTCACAATCAAAAATGAGGTTTTAAACGAGATTCGTTGCTTTGAAGTCGCTGGACTCTTTTAATCAGCAGTGCGGTGAGAAAATTGCTCGAAGCAAGAGGGATGAAAGTTTTCCCTGTTCTAGATAAATTTCTCGCAAAGGGTCAAACAAAAAATCTTTTCTTAGAACATGTAATGGATCATACAAAAAATCTTTTCTTAGAAAATGTAACGGATCATACAAAAAATCTTTTCTTAGAAAATGTATAAATTTGTGTAATGAATAAATCAGTCTTTCGTGAATTAAAACAAATTCTACTAATAGTAACTTATAAAATGTTTAAAGAATAAAATGTTAATATACTATCAACCTCATCTTTCATGAAACAATCTATTTGAAATTCTGCTTTAAAAATTTTGATATTTGCAAAGAATCAGACTGCTCTTTCATTTTCAGTCTCTTCAATCAGAAACGAACCACGAGGACGAGAATTCTGTGTGGAATCTCGGAATAAGTTACAACTACGTGCTTTCATGCACCGGCCTTTCCTCTTTTTCAGGTCAAAAGTTCGAAAGTGGTGCACGCCAGGGATGCAGTATATTCTCAGACTTCTGAACCATTCAAAGAGCATGCAAACACGCACGTCCTTAACAATCTAAAATTGTTTTTTTTTCATGTGAGTACTTACTTATCATTTTTCAATAGAACTCATGCCTTGAGGACTTACAATTAGGTATATTCTGACTTTTTTGAGAACACAATACAAACCCTGGGAAGTGAAGTTAAGGTACTTAAGTTAAGCTTTTGCATTGTACCCCGACTATATTCTATGCCTTATCAGACTCTGAATAATATATTGTAAAGCGAAAATGTGTACATTCCTTATGCACTTACCTAAAGAAATATTTGCATAAATTTATCTCCTGCAGGACTGTAAAACTTGTGATTGCTATGCATAAACGTTTGGGTCAGAGGCGTCACCAATTTGTATACTGAATGAGAAAGAGACTAATCGTTTCCACTGTTCCTTTACATTTTTAAAATGGAGCATCAGGGTAATATTTTGTATAAAATTTCTTAGCAATCGTACCTTAAAAAATTACAAAATTACAAAATTATGATTTGTCTTAGAATTATGTAAATGTACAATTCAAAACAATCTTTATTGAATGCAATTATTTTTTGCATCAAATATGCGCGGAAGTCTCAGCATGGTTGTTTTGTTTTCAATGGAGTGTGGCTTGAATAGCCACACGAATGGAACGAACAAATCGAAGCAAGCGTTAGGCAGCCGGAAAAAATAGAGGAACAATTAATAACACAACGATAATATCTGATTCCAATCGAGTGGCGCCGCCAGGCGAGGAAGTATTTTATTGCACACGTCATGCAATCGGCAAGCGCAGATGGGCACATTGCGGATCTGACCATGACAGTGATTTTGCAATGTAGCCAATTCGGTGTCGTATACAAGCTTGGTACACAAGGACGAGGGTCTGCTTCGTTGGAAAATAGAGACACCTCTCAAAGGCGGTTTCTTTATAACTGCTTGGAGAATTAACGGTAAGCCAGGCGACTTCTATGTTGCCATTTCGCGCATCAATTTATCCACAAGACGTCTTTCAAATATCTTTCCCAAGAATAAGTTTCAAAGCCCCCTTTTATTCCAGGGAAGCTTGAGACATAAAACTCAAGATTTAAGGCGTGATGATTACAACGACTTGTATTTATCTTCGACTGATGATTATCTACCTTCCTTGTGAACAAAATGTGGTAATTTTTACGATCGTAAAACTAAAAAAAAGATACAAAAATTGTTGAAGTTGCATTGATTTTGTTCCAGCAATAATAATTAAAATAATTATTCGTAAGTAATAGTTAATAACCATTCGATGTTTTATTCCAAATGAAGAAATATTGTTGATTACTGGTCTAAGAATTTTTATTGATAATTAAATCATCTGTGAGGTCTCACAGATTGATTTGGTTTAACGTTTCGATCGTGCTTCGACAATCTTCCACAGAAAATATATAATGAGAAATACATTAGATCTGTTTAAAAATAATGGAGAGGTTAATCTCTCCAGTAATCAACAATTTTTTTTCATTTGGAAAACAACATCAAATTATATCTACCCTGGTCAACACTACAACATCATAATTTCAACATCACCATTCCTAGAATCATCTAACTTCGGACACCTATCATTTTTGGTTTATACTAATTTTTTAATACAAAACTAACTTTTCACATCATGCCAATCTTTGGGCTTTTAATTTATTTTACTTTTATGCCATTCAACTATCTGGAAATAAAGAAAAATGGGTGTCCGAACTTTGGGGCAGTGTCTGAAGTTAGGTGATTCTACGGTTCTAAAAGATCAGAAATAAACAGATGTTATGCAATCATACAGTTTGCAGAAGTAATTCTTAGGTTGGTTGGAGTAAAATACACATACCACCATATTTCAAGGATTAATTCAATTACGCGAACCGCACCTCTGGTTCTTTGATCTGCGACTGTTCGCATAACGTTCCCGGAAGTGCCATAATTCTTTCGCCTGCGGAAACGGGCTGGATCTACCAGCCGTACGCACGAATGGATAACGTTACTTCGATTCTCGTAAGCGAGTCTTCTGCAGCGCTCTATCGTCGACACAGATTCCAACTGATTCGGACTCACTGTGTTTAAACTCTGCTCACTCGTGCGTTCACTCAGCACGAGCGGTTTCTAATCATCCTTCGAGACCTCGAACTCAATGTCAGCGTTCAAGTGCACGATCTTCAGGAATCAAATCACCAGGACTGTTTAACGCGTCATTTCGAAAGATTACCTTATTTAATCTTCCTTGCAACACAATCGGCTTACAATGCAGATTAAACGTGATTTTCTTGATCATTTTAACCTATCACTTGAAAAATGTAAATTTATGTACATTAGGCACATTAGGTAGATTAGGTACATTAGTAAGACATAGTCGATGTTAATTTAAATTTAATTAGAGTTAGAGAAAACGATAGAATTTCCCCATAGCACGGAGTATTCCATTCACAATACTGAAATATTCCATTGGGAAAATTGGGACTATTCCCAGGGAATATTCCAGCAATATTGCAGGGAGCTTAAAATGTCCTACGTTTGGAATATTCCGGAAAAATTCCACGGAAATTTTGGAGCATGACCCTGCTTGTTCGCGGAACGTTGCCCTGGAAGTGTCTTGAATGTTCCTGTGGAATATTCCAGGGACATTGCCTCAAAAGTTGCCTGAATGTTCATATAGAATATTCCCGTATCGTTGATCTGAAATAAACTAGAAAATTTTAAACTTTTTTGCTCGTAGAAGATTCAATCATAAAAATGAATCTAGGATTCTTGTGCTTCATTTTATAACTTACATATTATATATACATTCTTAAGTGAGGGAAAATAGAGTGGGAGAGAATGAGATGCGCCAATTTGAGCAGAGCTGGACAAAAAGGAGGAGATATACCAATGTCGGATCTGCAGAAAAGAAGAGAAAAGTTTCAAAAATGTATGGAACTGTAAAGAATTGAGAGAAAAACTGAAACAGGAAGGAAGAAACTGGTTGGAGGCAATTGAGAAAAAGTACAAGAGAGACGATTGGATGATTGAAGTGCTCAAAGGCAAAGAATCGAAGGGCGCATGCTGGTTCAGCAGAGAACTCTACAAATTGTACCAGAAGCTTCAAGAAAGTAAGCAACAAAGAGATCAGTGAGACAAGTGTGGAGATACTTACAGGACAATGTATACTGAATGGAACTAACGAAATTTAAACAAAATCATAGAGAACCAGTGACTCAAAGTGATAAATTCAGCTTTTTTCCCTTATTACTTTAATTGTGTTGTTAAATGGTGTTTGTATAACGTGAAGAAAAATTTTTGTTGTTGAATATATATATATATATATATATATATATATATATATATATATATATCTATATATATGATTATGGAGATCAACTATACT
>JBAGKK010016159.1:0-11742 GCA_037177015.1 Euceroptres primus
TACTTACGGCAGTAAAAGTAAATTATGAGGAATAAACTTGACTCTGCGCAAAGAACGACGAATATTCCGCGAGCCCGGATGCGCGCTCAAACTAGCGAGCGAAGCGACCTTCGCGTGCTCTAAGGACAACGGAGCGCGTAGCGCGCGATGAGAATGTGCTCGCGCGGGGGAGGGTGCCGGGCAGATTTTTTCCTATATATTCATGAAAACAACCTCTAAGACTGGGAAAATTGATGGAAAATAAATTTATCCATTCTATATTAACAGTTTTTTTTTCCTTTATACCATCATTTCTCTCTATTTTTGCAGTTACATAACAAACAACTTAATCAGACGATGTCTTTACATACTTTAGAAAAAAATATTAGTTGCGTAGGAAAAATAAGGTTTAATTTTATTATGACAGAAAACAAATGAAGTGAGCTATTAGAACAATTTAAAGTTTTTATTTCCAAAACAATTGATGTTATCCCATGGCTCACTTCAGTATTTTTGCGTGTCACAAATTTATTTCTGCTGACTTTTTATTGAATTTTATCTTTCGTTCTTAAAAACAAACAGTATTATTGTATCTATTGTACAAAAAGTTATTATTTATCGATTATGGTAATAAAGTTGCAGAAAATGGGAAGAAATTATGGAATTAAGGAAAAACAGGTTCATACATAAAATGGACACATCTATTTTCTATATATTTTCCAAGATATATAGGAAAAAGTTTCATGAACAGTATAGGAAATAGACATCGCATAAATTAAGAGTTCTGATAAGTCACAATTTTCTCATTTGAAATAAAAAATGTTCATAATTTCGTTTGGTATTTATAATTCCATATAATTCCTCTTGAGTCGTTATACAGAATTATGAACAGAATTAAACTAAATAGTATATTTTTGCAGTCAAGTTTGGGTAATTTGAACATATGAGCTTTTTAAATTCGACATCAAATGAACTCAAGGAAAGAATATTTTATTTCTGCTGTCTGGTTGTCTCTAGGACTATTTTAAATTAAAAAGGTATAAATTAGCAATGTGTAATTCTTTAAATTGAAATAGTTTTGAAATTTAATTTTTGACAATGCCTCTGTAAAATTTTATTACAATTGTCGAAAAAAATTCAATATAATTAAATGTTTTCCTCATGTGCATCCCTTTCGGGTTTCCTTTAAGCCATATATCATCTGGTGATATTTCAAAAATAAAATTAAATATTTACTTTTTTTTAGAAATACTTTCAAAATTGAGAAAGTCCTGAAGCTGCCAAATGTTGAAATTGATTTCATGTACATCAGAGGATTTTTTTAAATTCAAGGGATAATTTCTTGACTTTTTAGGAATTCAGATACTGCTAACCTTTGTAATCAGAAGATGGCTAATTTAGTGATGACTCGAAAAATTTTCAAAATTTTTGTGTTATAATGTGCCTTTCTACGCCACTGTACAATACATTGTTGAAATCGTAATTTTCAGCTAATTGCCAATGGAAAAAAATGTAAAGTAAAAAATGTAGCGTAACAATGTAATGTAATTTTCTAGTAATTTTGTTTATAATCGTGCTTATGATTATAAATTGTAATAGCAGTTCGTAATAATATAATATTGTATGGTTATTGTGTAAGTAGATCAAATAAAGCAAAAAAGACTTGATCGATTTTTATGATTCAACCTCATACGAGCAAATAAGCATACTGGTCCAAATTTTCCAAACAGAGCAATTTGGAATATTTAAAAAATTTCATTTACTTCCATTTCAATATTCCGGAAATATTTGATTGAAAGATTTCAGACATATTCTGAATAATATTCCGGCAATATTCCATAGAGATATTTCAGACTTCAGGGCGAATCTTTTTACAATATTTGTAAAGAATATTTCGTCAACATTACATTGAAATATTCCAAAGGTCGGACATTATGTTATTCCTGGCACATTACTGTAATGTTTCTTGGGAATATTCCGAATGTCTCAATGGAATATGCCGGGAACATGAATGAAATATTGCGTGTTATGTGGGTTGATGCTTCAATATATTCTTTATTATTTTCCGAAATTTCAGCATTATACTTGCATTGCTCTCTTATTAAAATAAGTTTGAGCGCGCCTAGGACTCACGATTATGTTTGCGACTCACTAACGTTTTATTGATTCTTTAGAAAATAAATCAATTTTAGCTTTATCAAAGCGCTCAGGGCTTTTAAAGATATTATTAAATTTGTTTTTCATTTCAAGTTCAAAGGGCAATTAATTTACTTAAGGCTCTATCAATCGTACGGAACACATGCTCATCACGATACGCGCGCTTCGCACTCGTTGTTTTGCACGGATTTATAAAATTTCTAAAATTCTAAAAAACTCAACGAAAATTTGAGTTTTCCGAGAGACCAATGCGAGGTACGGAGGAAATGCAAGAGGTCAAAGTTGCTCATCTGAAGGAGCTCTACAGAATTATCTTGAGGCAGTTTTCACTATCTCCTGCGGTTCTCGAGTAAAATTGACTTTTACACCACGTGGAATTCGAATTCTGGGACAGAAAATAGAATAAGTGGATAATAAAAACGAAAATTTCCATTTTTGGAGAGAACGACGCGAGATACAGTACCGGTCACGAGTATTAGACATCGGAAAAAAATTCTTGTCTTTTACATTTAATACCTCGGGAAGGAAACGCGACTGTAACTTTTAGCAAAAAGCATTGAAAAGATTAAGAAATTTCGCGTCGAAAGAGCTATATGTGAATAACTTTGGAATATTCTTAGTTAAGATAGAATTTAAGAAATCTAGAAGGAAATAATGTGCTTGGTGACAAATTTTTGACCCTTTTTTCAATTCCTGGAAAAATGTAGGAAAGATTCAGGAGAATTTTGAAAAAATTCATAGCGGTACTTTAAAGTATAAGCTTCAAAATGAAAGCTAGAAATTCCAAATATCTTTACTAATCATCTAGTAATAAATAGAAATGTGACATCATATTTTTATTTTTGCGAGACTCCATGAACATGTAGTGAATGCGAGCAAAGACTTGATCGTCGCATGTTTAGAACTTGAAGCAGGCCCGTCTTGTGCATAAAAAATCGCTCGCATTCACTACATGTTCATGGAGTTTCGCGAAAATAAAAATATAATGAAACATTTTTATTTATTACTAAATAATTAGTAAAAATATTTGGAGTTTATAGGTTCCATTTTTAAGCTTATACTTTAAAGTACCGCTATGAATTTTTTTCAAAATTCTCCTTAATCTTTTTTACATTTTTCCAGGAATTGAAAAAAGGGTCGAAAATTTGTCACCTAGCACATTATTTTCTTCTAGTTTTCTTAAATTCTATCTTGACTAAGGATATTCCAAAATTATTTACATATGGCTCTTTCGACGCGAAATTTCTTCATCTTTTCAATGCTTTTAACCAAAAGTTACAGTCGCGTTTCCTTCCCGAGTTATTAAATGTAAAAGACAAGAATTCTTTTCCGATGAGATGCGAATGAAGCGGTCTGATACTCGTGACCGGTACTGTAAGAAAAAAAACGCAAGGGACCAAATTGGTGCCCCCCATGGAACTCTATAAAACGGTGTAGAGGATTTTCCAGCATTTTGTTTCCTTATCGAATAAAAGTGCAATTTTGTAATTTTTTAAAATGAAAATTTAAAATTTTGACAGAAAAATGGATCGATTAAAGATTTGTTAGTTGTAGCTTTCTAAGGTATTCCTCAGAAAGTTGCACCTCAGAAAGCTGCAACTAACAAATCGTTGATTTAAATATTTAATCGATCTATTTTTCTGTCAAAATCTTAAATTTTTATTTCAAAAAATTACAAAATTGCACTTTTATTCGATAAGGAAACAAAATGCTGGAAAATCCTCTATACCGTTGGTTGGTATGGTCACGTGATGAGAATGTGCGTAACTTTAGTGAGCAGATTTTTCGATTTACTCCAAAATTAATTTGTTGATTTTTTTAAGGTTTCTACATGCTGTAACTTTGTTAATATTGGTCAAATGGATAAATGTTATTTAGATAGTTTGTAGAGCTTTATGAAACCTTTCTAGAATTGCCCTTAAACATTTATTTTTCTGAAAAAAATTGTTTTCAAAAAGTATAAAATGTCCCTAATTTTTTGAGTTTTCGGACAATAAGGTTGGTTAACGAACTCGTCCTTTCTTTTCAAGCCTTAAAAAAGTGCGCCAAAGTGCAATTCAGTCCGATAATTCTTTCGAAAGTTATCGTCTTAACAGATAGACATACAGACAGACACCGGCGTAAAAAACATTTTTTCTCACTCCGGGGTTTCAAAACATGGAGATTTGACAAAAATGAAGAAAATCAGTTTTCACATAAAACCAATACCTTCTTATATGTTGATGAGAATGTGAAAATTGTTTTATGAATTTAAAACATTAAAAAAACAATAGTTGTACTTATTTAGAAGATAGGCGGTACAAAAAGGTACAACTTTTCAACAGGGATAATAATTAGTAAGTAGAAAATGATTTAAAAATCTAAAAATAATTGATTTCTTTTCAGAATTTAGTCCTCTGTCTGTAAAAATAAAAAAGCTAAAAATAAATTTTCTTGAGCCTGATGTTAAAAAACCTAAAAAAAGATGTAAAAGTTGTATTAATAGCCCCACGCTAGTTTGTATTTTATTTGAAATACATTGGCTGAATTGTATTTTTCGTGCAATGTATTTCAATTACAAACTATATTGCATGTATTTTGTACTTCAAATACTTGAAATACGTTTTTCTTGAAATATTGCACAGTTCTGAATTGAAGTGTCTAACACTCGTTTATTCGGATGTTTTTATTTTCAGTTTGACGTTTCAAAATACCATCAAACGGGGCAACTTCGGACATTTGGGGTAATTTCGGACAGTCCTAGATTCATCGCTTAAATTACTCAAAGTGGTTTTAATTAGTATCTGGAACCAGTTAAAGCTTAAACTGATTCCATATTCTAGGTGGAACCGTTTTGAGTAATTTAAAGTATCAGTTTAGGGCTGTCCGAATTTTTTGATTCGATTTGTTTCAAATTACTTAAACTATTTTTGGTTATTAGATCATTATAATAGGTAAAAAGTTTTATGAATATAAAATAGTTCTTCCTTATTTGGACGGCATTCTAGAGAATGTTTCTAAATATTTATAGAAAATTTAATTATTGAGTTCGATACATAAAACTAGCAGTATGATTTATTGACATTTGAAATCGTGATCTGTTTATTTAAATTGAGGATTAATTTTTTTTTAAATTCGTAATAAGTCAACACTTAAGTTTCGAATCGCATTTGAAACTGTAAGTTTTTGTGACTATCTAAAAATGTATTTGTTTAATAAGTTCAAAAATTATAAGAATTTTTTTTCTATATCCATGACCTTTTTTAAAGTAAAGCCACTGTAGTCAAACTTTTTAAAATCGTATGTTAAGTTATTTATTTTGAGAATCCTTTGTGAAGTTATTTAGTTATTTATTTATTTTGAGAATCGTGTGTGAAGTTATTTATTTATTTTATTCAACATATGTCCGTGGCATAAAGTGTTTTTTGTGATTTTTTTTGACGAAATGAAAAACTGTTGGCTAATTTAAAATTAAGGGCCTTATTATTCGTAAAAAGAAGTGTCTAAAATAATTTTTTTTAATTCTCTAATTTGGCGGCGGTACGGCTCATCCAAGTTGCAGTTATGTTTTTAGGGGACGTCCGCGGCTGGAAATCTTAAAAATCCAATTTTACATCTGGAATAAAAAACCAAAAAAATTATCAGAGTAGATAAGATTGCCCAGTGAAGTAGCCAAGATTATTAAAAAATATTGATTTTTATGAAAATAGTGATCATTTGAAGTGAAAATTTTATTTTTTGAAAAAAACGGCACTAAAAGCTTTATAAAATTGTCAATTTTCAACCAATCTCAAAAACCCTGGGTACTTCACTGGGCAAAATTAGAGAATTAAAAAAAATTATTTTAGACACTTCTTTTTATGAATAATAAAGTCCTTAACTTTGAATTACTCAATAGTTTTTCATTTCGTCAAAAAAAAAATCACAAAAATCACTTTATTTTTAGAGGCTCAAAGGTGATCGCCAGCTGATACCTAAGTCATGATAAGAAAATTACATAATCATCATACAGAAAATTCTCTTGTTATTACTAAATGTGAGATAGGTACTTTTGTCATAACAATTTATTTAAAAACCTACTTTCAAATTTTTTTGGAACAAACCGTTTCATTAGGTAATGTATCTCGAATTTAGAGAATTTTTTAACAAAAAAAAAACGATTTTGAACATTTTAGGGATTACGCTGTTTTGCCGAAACACCATTTATTTTATGTTATTTAAAGGAATATAATATAGGTAAAGGTATATAGGTAAAGAAAATATGTTAGACACACAAAAAGAAATCGAGCGCTTCGCGCGTGATATGTTATTATTCTTGGTCAACCGATTCGTTTCGAAACGAATCTTTTTCTTTCATGCATCAACTTTGAATTATGATAATGAGAAAAGTTTTAATTATAAAAACTGATTTTTCAAACATTATATTATTAAATTTTATTTCAAACTTTTTAACATTTTTTGCAAGTTTTATAATTGTCAATATTTAAAAGATTTAAAAGGCTGTGGGCTATGTTTTCACCAAATAAAAAAAAAAAGAAAGATGTTTGAATATTTTATTGGTTCAATGTTTAAAAATTCATTTCAATTTATCATTATAAATTGTGCTGTGGTTTAACACTAATTCTCAGTGTAATTAATTTTGTACTTTTAATAGGAAATTTTAATTTAAAAATTAGATTTTTTAAATAAAAAATATGATTATTAAGCGCGCGTAGCACGCTAATTTTTGCTAGTTCAAAATAATCTCCAAAATCATAAGACTCTAGGACTATTACATTATTTTTTAGCTATACGCTAAATCTAACTCACTAAATATGAATTGGAAACTACTAGTGAAATAGCGAGAAGTCTTCCACCAATTAAATTAGTAAGCATTTCTACTAATAATTAGATGAAATCTACTAACATACAGTTAAACTCTACTAATTCAATTAGCGACGTTACTAAATGAATTAGTAGAATTTGACTAAAAATTATTAGTTTTCTACTAATTATTAGTAGAAATATTTACTAATTCAATTGGTGAAAGACTTCTCGCTATTTCACTATTAGTAGTTTTATTTGACTAATTCAGATTTAGATAGAAATGTATATCATTTGTACTGCAACATTTCGATCCGATGCTGAATTATTTGAAAAAACAGTTGAAATTGATATGACTACTATTGAAAATTACATCTAGATTTACATTTTTTACAACGTAGATTTCAACTGTTCAACTGATCCAGCAATGGATCAAAACGTTGCAGTGAAATGATTCACTGCAAAATCAAAAAATGATACTTCGGGATTTGGTAAATATTTTTAACATTTTGATTATTTAGATGTTTATTTTGATTGATATATTTTGTATATTTTGAAGCTAAATTATTTTAAAGCATTATTTGGTATCGAAAAAGTTTGTTATTTTAGGGTCAACAAATTTTTTAATGAGTTCCAAGTTATTACAAAAAATTTTACTGGGAAGGAACTATAGCTTTGTACCCATAAGGCGATAATGCCATTGAAACACTTTTACTATGTTTAATTGATCTAGAAATTAAAAAAAGAACACGAACCACAACTTTTTCCTTACGTATCAATATTTTTCGTTTTATCGACTACTTGATTATTATTATACTAAGACTTCTAGCAACTGTTATTGTCAAAGAATATTTGAATTTAAAATAGTTTCTATTGACTTGTTTGAACTTCAAGAAAATATTTAAAAATGACAGATTTCTTTTGATTTCACGATAAATTTCAATTTTCGGGTTCTAGATTAAGTGAAAAAGTTTCTCAGTGTACCTACATCTGGACTTTTGTAGTGAGGAATCTATTAAAAAATGTCTTATGCATAAAAAATTTAGCCGTCTTTTATGCAGCCTCATCTAGAATAAACAAAAAATTCTATATCTATATTCTATATTCTATATCCATTCATCGAGAAAAATTCAAGGGTCAAGGTTAACACCATTTAATCAAAGACAACCGAGAATTTAGAAACGAAACATGACAGGAAGATCCTTTAGCTGTTGTAACCTTGAATATCATTTCAATAAAATTTACCTAATATGCTTTTATATTTACACATTTTTACAATTTGATATTGTTGCTGTCTAAATTTCATCACAGTTTAAATACAATTAAAATACTTGCACGAATTCTTATCGAAATTTTGATGTTAATAGCGAGTGAAATTATTTGTAATTATTGAAAAAAGTGGTTGTAATAAATAATTATTTACAAAAGATTCACTGATCCTCATTTGGACCTTTGATCTACATTTGATTCCTTTGTCCTATTTCAATATATTTAAAGAATCAATTTAAATTCTATTCTTATCGATTTATAAAATTTTAAGTAAAATATATATAATATGTGTAAAATATTCAATTTCATATTAAATTATATTCATATTCAAATTCATATTTTATAAATACAGTCAATATTTGTGACTATTAAAACATATTAATTTGTCAAGTTTAATCAATTAAATCTAGTATTTAAATTGAAGGTTCCAACGATTCGACATTTTTTTATTTTAAGGAGTTCTGAGTAATGTTTTTCTACTATGAAGTAATTTAGAGCTCTTCTGTTTATTAACATATACGTTAACTGTGCAGGACGTAAATCATAATTTTTCAGTTTTTATTTAAGGGTATATGATACATAATAATGTCACGAATTACCGACCGATTCTTTATTTATATTCAGCGGCTTTTTTAAGAGAAAAATGCAAATATAATGCTGAAATTTGAGGAAATAATAAAGAATATATCAAGGAATCAATGTCCGGAGCGTTTCAGCTTTTATTTTGAAAAAAAATTATTTTTGAAATTTTTTTTCAAAATAAAAACTCAAAAGCACCAGACATCGATGCCTAAATATATTCTTTATTATTTCTCAAAATTTCAGCATTATATATGCATTTCTCTCTTAATAAACCCGCTGAATGTAAATAAAAGATCGGTCGGTAATTCGTGACGTCATTATATGTCAAATACCCTTAATGATTTACGTTCTTCAGATGACGCACAATTCTATAAAAAGCACGCACCTTGAAAATAAAATTATAATTAGATTTTTTACGTGTTTTTTTGAAAACAGAGAATGTGTCAATGTATTTCTTTTTATAAAACAAGAGATCCCTTCAGACCTAACAAATACAACTCATTGTTTAGAAGATACTAAGTTACAAAATCACAAAAAAATAATTGTTGTAAATGTAAATAATTTTCTTAATGTAGTATTGTAGCAGTAAGAAGTTTACCGATTGGATTCGAATATTTAAGTTCAACAATAAATTTAGAGATGGAGGCACCGAGCGGTTTAAATATAAAGTGCTGCACAGTTAAAAGTATCTCGAATCTAAAATTTCATTTCCTGACGTTTAGATCTAAATCAGAATTTTAATTAACAAGAAAAAATAACTAATAGCGATTTAAGCAAAAAATATAAGCGATAGGAACTACTCATTGAAAGTGACAGTATTTAGACAGTAATTAGTTTTATTATTTATAATTATTTATTATTATTTACAATAATATCAAAAGTATTTTTAAAAATAATTATATCAAAGCTATTTTGGATACTTCTATTGAAACTAACACTCATCTTAACTTTGCTCCCCTCGCAGCGAGAGTTTCCTTCACATTCTTTGTCTGACTCTAACTGTCCGTAACTACTGAAAATTCGAAACTAACAGTCAAATAATTTATTTTAAGGCTCATGAAAATGAGTAGGTACATTTAATTTGTAGAATTTAATGGTTTTTTAAATTCATTTCAGAATTTCAATTAATGTTATTTAAATAATTTACAATTAAAGTCAGTGACATTCCATATCTAACAGCTTTTTTCGAAGCAGATAATAATTTTACTTTAAAACGTGAAAATATTGAGTATATGCAAATTTATTTTTGTAAATAAATATAAATTAATTAAATTTTAATAATTCTGAATTAATTGATGAAATAGTAGTTAGTTTACTGGTATTTTTATTCTATTAATACATAATTGTGAACAAATATTGTGCTGATAGGGAGTAGGTCAAGTGTATAATATCTTTAGGATTAGGGGGAGTTCGATCGAGTGTTAAAATATGGCCAGGGAGGATGTAAGGATTGAAGAATTGATGAAATGATTTATGGATTTTGCCTTTATCGGGTGGAGGCTATTAAGTAATAGACTGCGACACTTACATCTGTGACACATTTAGTTATGAAACTTGCATATTCCACCTTGCATAAAAAAGGAGATTATTTTTTTTTAATTAAATGAAGCTATACTTTAAGGAGAAAATACAAACAAATAAATAAATAAATAAAATACCGCCCAGACTTATAGTCACTGTGCAAACAATTATGTATACGCGGAAAAAAAATCTGTTAAAATAGCAGAAGTCGTTTCTGAAAATAGGGAAAGCAGATTTTTTTCTGTTTGTATATTTACAAAAAAATATCCGTTAAGCCTAAGGATTTTAGACACTTTTCTACAGAATCAACAGAAATATCTGATACGTTAAAAAATTTCTAATTTTTCTTAAAGATTATGGATATTTTATACGCTTTTCTGTCAGCAGATTTTTATCTGTTATATTTACAGAAATATCTGTTAGGCCTACAATTTTACATACTTTTCTATATAATTAATAAAAATATCTTTTGCGTTGACAGATTTATAATTTTCCTTAAAAATTATGGATTAACACGTTCTTTTGTAAAATGAACAGAAATTTCTATCTAATTTTTCTTAAAAACTATAGACTTTGCAGAAAAGTATTTATTTTTCAGAAAATTTCTGTTCATTTCACAGAAAAGCGTATAAAATCCACAGTTATTAACAAAAATTAAAAATCTGTTAACGTTAACGTATTAGGGTTTTTCAAAAAAAAATTTTATTTTGGTCTCCATTGATTATTTTCTTGTGAGATTCCCAAAAAAAGTGAACACGTATTTTTTGTAAAATCGGTTGATATTAACACGGCGCCCGGTCCTTGAAGTTTCCCATAAGAATAACATAGGGAAAAAAAATCTTGGTAATTCTTTTTTAAAACGAGAAAATGTGTAATTAACCATAGGCAATACTTTCGTCATCTGATAAAAACTTTTCAAGGAATATAAATCTCTCATTAATTTTAATTTTAAATTTAATTTTATTTCATTTTTAATTAATTTTTTATTGTTTACACAATTTTTATTTATTTAAAACATTCATTTTTTCACAAATATTGTAAATAAATAGTTTTTTCTAAATGCAATAGGCTAATTAATTAATATGAAGAGTCAATGTATATGTTTCATATTAATTTACTAGGTTGTAGTGTTATAAAAATATCATTAATTCTGGACATTTTGAGGGGAAAAAAATTATTTTAACAAATAAAAATTGTTTAACAATTCACAGGAAGTTGAACAATATTTTTATTATAATAAATATGTGGAACTTATTGAATAATTTTAAAAAACTATAATGTTCTATCGAATTCAGGTTAGAAGTTACAGTTAAACATTTAAACAATTAATATTGTTAAGAAAGTATAAATATAATATTAGTATTAAATATAAAGGAAGTAGAATACTGTAAATATCTAGGATTGATTTTTGATCAAAATTTAAAATGGGACAAACATATTGAATATATACTC
>JBAGKK010016170.1:0-11741 GCA_037177015.1 Euceroptres primus
ACACTCCTGAACATAATTGGTTCAGTATATATTATAGAATATGAAAATTTACGTATAAAGAATAAGCAGAAAAAATTCTCGGATGAAGAATAGGAATTATAAAAAAAACAGACGCACACACAAAAACACACATAAATAAATATAAATAACATTTAGGTACATAGACCTATGTATGTATGTCCTATTTTAACCCGTTAAAATAGGACGTGATTTTAATTCTATTTCTGCGCACATGTATGTATCCATGTGTGGGTGTAAACTATGTATAGGTGATGTGTACACACGTGATACCATCTGCGCAAGCGTCAACTACTATTATCTTCTATTAACGGCTAATGGTGTGGGCAGCAGATGAGAATATGAAATGGTGGAAGTTTACATGGTGAAAGTCCGACTGTATGTATTTTAGGCCACTGATGCCAATATTAGCTCCCTGAGCTACTGCTCTTGAGTTAGGGCCACGCGCTGGTTGGCCGTAGTTGGCGCGCAATTCAAAATTGGTTTGAAAAACAATTTCTGCAATTCAAATAAATAATTATTAAAAACAGCACAAGAATATATAAAAATGGTATAACTTTTGATTGCAGGCAAGAAAAAAATGTGTAACACGTATATATTCTAATTATCACTGTTAATTAGAATATACGTATATACATTTTTTCCATGCCAGAAATCAAAAGTTATATCATTTGTATACACCCTTGTGCATTTTTAAATAATTATTTATTTGAATTGCAGAAATTGTTTTTCCAACCAATTTTGAATTGCGCGCCAACTACGTCCAACCAGCGCGTGGCGCAGTAGCACAGGGTGTTAACATTGGCATCAGTGGTTGACGCCTACGTATATACAGTCCGACCGCCACCATCTAATGATTTCGGGGGAAGTTATTACTTGATAAAGGTAGTTCGGAGGAGAAATTGGAAGTTGCGCAGCAGGCATTTACGCACACACGTATGTATCCATGCGTAGGTGTAAACTATGATAGGTTATGTGAACACGAGGGATACTATCTGCGCAAGCGTCAACTACTATGAACTACAATTAACGGCTAATGGTGGGGGCAGCAGATGAGGGAAATATGACATGGTGGAAGTTTACATGGTGGAGGTCAGACTGTTTATCTCACCCATGTATAGTGTATGCATGCATGCACGCAAATGCCTACTGCGCTTCTTTAATTTCCCCGCGGAACGACCAAAATATACCAAAACACTCCCCCGAAAAGTCTTCATGGTGTAAGTCCAACTGTAGATTGTTTAGATGTGGCATTATTTCTCAAATGTACCTAACCCAAAAATGAAGTTCTCCGATGAGGCACAAATTAACAAAAAGTTTAGGCCTATAAATGTTATTTGTACATTTAAAACGCGCCATTAACTAAATTCAAGGAATTTCGTTTTGAAAATTTTCAAAAAATTTTAAAATAAATTTTTTTTTTGAATTTCCGTTCTTACTACATTGTTTGTTAACAAAAACTCCTAAAAACCTCCAAAAAATTTCGGAATTTTGTTCGTGCATAAGACATTTTTCTAAAATTTACCAGGTTACCAAAAATTCAATTTTTCGAAAAAAAAACAAAAAACCACATTTTGCCATTCAAGGATCTTAAAGTAAACATCTCAAGCTTCATTTTAGTTAAAAATGAAAAGAAAAAGTCGAACTTCAAACGAAAAAGAATTCAAAAATATTTTTGATTTTGAAAAATGTTGACTAAATTTTTAATTTTTCAAGATTTCTTACGTTTTATTCAAAAGATTAGGAAAAAATCTATTGAAAAAATTGGAGTCAAAATTTTTTATGTATGCCACACATAAAAAGATATTTATATCCGAGATTAGAGGCTCTTTGCGCGAAGTACAAAGTTTCACCTCCTTCACCTCTACGAGTTTTTGACCAAACTGATAAATCTTTTTTTTTCTTTTTGTTTAAATGTCATCCAATAAACTTAAACTTTTTGTAAATTTGAGCCTGATCGGAGAATTTCATTTTTTGAGTTGGGTACACCTGAGACATAATGCTCCAGATATGTGTGTATATGTTCTCTTTTTCATTGCATTTGACGTATTTGACTTTTCTAGTTCCAGGGTTGGAAAAAACTTCAAATGTAGTGATTTTGAATTGTATCCAAGAATTCAATAAGCACAAAATAGAAAAGTTTCCTTAATCTTCTTGTTAATTAACAGAAAATGATATTTTTTAAAATGCCCCAGCATTAAGATCGATTTAAAATTGTGCAGCTACAAGTTGCAAAATTTGATTCAAGTTTAAATTACTGAAGTTCTAGTAAAAAATTACTAATAATTAGCAGAAATTTTTACTACAGTAAATTAGTGTCTCACTTTTCACTAATTTAGATTTATAGAGTGATCAAAAGCTATTTTTGTAAAATTGACAACTTTCTATATCTGTATCAATAGTTAAAAGGAATTAATATTTCAAACATATCTTCCTTTCCCAAAACAATTAAACTTTTCTTATTTTTGCATCCCTTTAATCTTTCTGAATAAATAAACAATATTACATGAATTAAAAATACAACAAAATTCAAACCAAAAATAATACTTTTCTGAGATTTTAATATTGCAAAGTACAAAATACTTTATTCTCACAAGATTGACAAAAACGTTTTACACTACATATAATTATAATTAAAAAGTAAAAAGTAATTCATAACACAAAATTAGATAAAACCGTGATTATTTTGACGATATGACTTATAATATTCCTAATCGTCTCTATCAATAAAAAATATTGGGTTGCGTGCTCGGTACAAATTTTTTAAATCAACCGATCTCAGATGCTGAAATATTTTATCGACTACCAAACTTGGCAACTCAATATCTAAGGCTTCGTTTAAAACATCAACACTCATTTCCATCAGCTTCATCGACAATACTTGTGTTATTAGCTAATTCAGCTAATCTTTTGTCACTCGCAATCAAGATATCAAAACAGGAAATATATTTCGTGATCCTATTCTGCTTAAGTTCTTCAATTTCATTCTTGCATCGATTATAGAAGCTTTTGACAAAGTCTTTGGTAATCAAAACAACATTTTCTGGAGCCAAGTCTTCACCAGAAGCTTCTACTCTCGCTACAGCTTGAGTCATGAGGCGGGCAAGATTTATATAACCATCACGCCTCGGTATCATGTAATTGACTCCGTTCCTATAAAAGCAAGATTCCACGTTATAATTGTCACTGGATTCGTCCAAGTCATAGATTACACGATTTCCTTCATCGTCTTCCGATACCAAGGAATATCCGGTTTCATAAGCTGGCTGAATAGCATAATGGAAAGGCGTATGACATTTTCTATCCATAGCATTGACATCAGCGTTGTTTTGTAACAAGAGTCTTACGGTATTAGTATTTTGAAAACGACACGCATGATGAAGGATGGACTTTTCAGTTCCCATCAAAATCATTTGAGTGTTCACATCAAAACCCTCTTTTAAGAAAACCAACAGCAGTTCATCATGATAGTAAGGCACCTTAACTCGGTTACATACGTCATAAAAATGTTTCTCATCATCAATAACCCTTTCAATAGCTGAAAAATTGGCAGAATTTCTTGCATGGACGTCCGCTCCACATTTAGCGAAGTACAATATCCAATAAATTTAAACATCATCCAATAAACTTAAACTTTTTGTAAATTTGAACCTGATCGGAGAACTTCATTTTTTGGGTTGGGTACACTTGAGACCTAATGCCCCAGATATGTATATATATGTTCTCTTTTTGATTGCATTCTTAATCTTCTTGTTAATTAGGAGAAAATGCGATTTTTAAAAAAATGTCCCAACATTAAAATCGATTTAAAATTGTGCAGCTTCAAGTTGCAAAATTTAATTCAAATTTAAATTACTGAAGTTTTAGTACAAAATTACTAATAATTAGCAGAAATTCTCACTACAGTAAATTAGTGATTCACTTTTCACTAATTTAGATTTATAGAGTGATCAAAAGCTATTTTTGTAAAATTGACAACTTTCTATATGTGTATCAATAGTTAAAAGGAATTAATATTTTAAACATATCTCCCTTTCCAAAAACAATTAAACTTTTCTTATTTTTGCATCACTTTAATCCTTCTGAATGGGGGCATATAATAAACAATATTAAATGAATTAAATATCCTTCAACTAAATTCAAAACAAAAATAATACCTTTTTTAAGACTTTAATATTGCAAAGTACAAAATACTTTATTCTCGCAAAGTTGACAAAAACGTTTTACACTTCGTATAATTATAATAAAAAAGTACAAAGTGATTCATAATACAAAATTAGACAAAACCGTGATTATTTTGATTAAGCAAAATAATATGACTTATAATATTCCTTATCGTCTGTATCAATAAAAACTATTGGGTTGCGAGCTCGGCACAAATTTTTTAAATCAACCGATCTCAGATGCTGGAATATTTTGTCGACGACCAAATCTGGCAACTTAATACCTAAGACTTCGTTTAAAACATCAACACTCATTTCAATCAGCTTCATTCTATCCACTCCTCTTTCAAATCGAACAATTAAATCTTCCCCGTACAAGGGAAACTCGCTTTTAAAATTCGAGGAATCAAAAGCTTCGACAATACTTGTGTTATTAGCTAATTCAGCTAATCTTTTGTCACTCGCAATCAAGATATCAAAACAGGAAATATATTTCGTGATCTTCTTCAGCTTCAGTTCCTCAATTTCATTCTTGCATCGATTATAGTAGCGTTTGACAAAATTGTCGGTAATAAAAACAAGATTTTCTGGAACCAAGTCTTCACCAGAAGCTTCTACTCTCGCTACAGCTTGAGTCATGAGGCGTGCAAGATTTTTATAGTCATCACGCTTGCCTATCAGGTTCTGGTTGTCCCTATTATACTTATTATTCTTATACCAGTAATAATCTTCCGAACAGTGTTCGGATCTGTCCAAATCTCGAATTATAGAACTTCCTTCATCACCTTCCAATCCCACGTAATCTATGATTCCATCGAACACTTCGTCCATAGCTGAAAAAGCTTCCTCAATAGCATAATAGAAAGGTGTATGACCTTTCCTATCCACAGAATTGACATCAGCGTTGTGTTGTAATAAAAATTTTACTGTATTAGTATTTTGAGTACGACACGCATAATGAAGGATGGACTCTCCAGTTCCTATTATTTGTGTGTTCACATCAAAACCTTCTTTTAAGAAAATCCAGAGTAATTGATTATGATCATAAGGCAGTCGAGAATCATCATCATCTTCTTCTTCCTCCTCTTCATCGTAACCTCTGTAACAATAATCATCTTCATCCGTCAATTTTTCTTTAATAACCCTTTCAATAGCTGACAAATTGGAAGAATTTCTTGCATTAACGTCCGCTCCACATTTAACGATTAGATTTATCATTTCTACCTCCACTTTTTCATCCAGAGCAAAGTGAAGTAAAGATGCTCCTTTAGCCGTCTTCATTTTGAGCGAAGCCCCCAGTTTTAAAAGCAATTTTAAGGCTTGTGTTTTTTTACTCTCTATCGCATGCAAAAGTGGAGTTAATCCTTCAGAACAGATAGAATCAACACAAGCTCCGTATTCGACGAGTTTATATATAATTTTGGTATCGTTTCTCTCAACAGCACAATGCAGAGGTAACTCCACTTTGGGATCAATGTCGACTGATCCTCTTCGCAAAAGAGCTTCAACGATCTCGGCAGTACTTTCCATCACAGCAAGATGCAGTGGTGTGAAACCATTTACCTTTTTAAATCGGCAGGTGAACTTCCAAGGAGCGTTGAACTTGAGCAAAAGATCAACAATCTTGGCATTTTTTAATAGAATAGCTTTCAAGAGTATAAATCGACCAGAGACTTTGACGTTAGGAGAAGCACCGGATTTTAAGAGGCAAGCAACGACTTCCTCGTGTTCATTTTTGACAGCAACACAAAGAGGTGTTGAATTATTTTCATCCGTGGAATCCACATCGGCTCCTCGTTTCAGAAGCATCTCGACGATTGACTTATTGCCGACTGCAGCTGCAAAGTGAATTGGCATGAATCCAGGGTCAAATCCTCTTGCTGTGAAGTCTGAAAGAGAGTAGCATCCATATCTCAAAAGACAGTCGAATTTAGACTCGAATTTGGTCTCTAATTCCTCGGGTTTTGATGTTACTTTCACGTTTATATCTGCGCCTCGGTTCAAAAGAATTTCGACAATAGATTCGTGTCCAGAAAGACAAGCAGCAACCAAAGGAGTGAGGAATCTATCGGCTTCTCTATCTGGATTTACCTCCACTCCGTGTTCCAGAAGAATATTGACGATGCGTTCATGACCTTGTTGAGCGGCTACTTGAAGAGGTGTCAGGCAGTTTTCAAAACATGTATTTGGATTGACTCCTTTATCAAGAAGGATTTTAACGACGCCCTCGTGTCCGTGAAATGCAGCCACAAACAATGAAAGGTATCCTTCTTGCCAGTCCCCGGTACGATTAGTTGAAACTTCGGACAAAATATCCACAATTTCGGAATTGCCTGATTCGGCCGCAAAAAACAAGGGAGTTTCGATGGTACTCGATGCTTGAGTGCTATGATCAGCATCGTATTTTAAAAGAAGTTTCACCATAGCTGAATCTCCTCTTTGAGCAGCTAGATGCATAGGCATGAGTCCAGCCTTCGTAGGAAAATTGACAGGAATTCCTACGTTTAAAAACAACGTCACGAAGTCTTCGTTACCGTTTTCAACTGCGATATGAAGTGGTGTGTATCCATTAGATATTTCTGAAGAAAACAGAGAAGGAATATCGTATGCACGGTTGAAAAGAGCAGCAATTATAGGCAATGATTCATTTTTAGTTGCCAAGTGCAGAGGAGTTCTTCCATTTCCGTCCACTATTCCAGGGTTGGCACCATTCTGTAAAAGAGTCTGGAATATTTCCACGTCTTCTTTTTCGGCAGCAAAATGAAGGGCCGTGAAACCAATCGAAGCTTCCAGTTGTTTTGAATTAGAGCTGCGAACTTGTACTGCGTCCGGGTTTGCACTATAATGTAGTAATAGAGAAACAATCTCATGAGATCCTTCCTCGACTGCTCTGTGGATTGGGAATTTTCCAGATTTAGGTGAAGCTTTGTTAGGATTAGCACCTTTCTTTAGAAGTTTTTCAACAATTGTTTTGTCCATGGTTTCAATTGCGCAATGGATAAGCATCACATCATTGTATATAATTTTCGTAGTGTTCAAAAAGGTGTCGATTGTTGCCAAGTCTTGTTTTTCCACAGCTAGGCAGAGAGGAGTTTTCTTGTTGGAATCTGTTAAAATCACATTTGCACCATGTTTTATAAGGGTGCTGACAGCTCTAGCGTGTCCGTTCAAAGCTGCTATGTGAAGTGGAGTGCGGCCATTATTTGTTTGTCCATTGAGGTGAGCTTTCATTTTCAACATTAGTGAAATCATTTCAGCATTGCCGCATTCTGCTGCAAAATGAATTGGGGTAAAACCAGACGGTTGATGTTTGATGTTGATTTTACTTCTGCTTTGAAGAAGATGGTTTAGGACTCGAACAGCTTCTTCGTCGACAGGATGTCGTTGAGCAAATACATGAAGCGCAGCCATTCCTTTGGCGTTTTCTGCTCTCGTGGAATAACCCTTGTTTCTTATCATCTGGACTATTGCCACATCTGCATGCACGACGGCTACGTGAAGTGCTGTATCACCGCCGTATTCTTCTTGAAGTGAGCAATCGTGATTTATTAATATTTGAGCGATTTTATACTGCTTGTTCTTGAGAGCTTGGCAGAGTAAATTAAAACCGGGTTTCCACGAGGATAAAGCAAAAGAATCAAGGTTATTTATGAGGCGCTTGACTTCTTCGACGTTTCCTTCTTCAACGGCGGCAATTAGATCTTGTGTCTGGACTGATTCAAGTACTTCCATGGTTATCTGTTATGAAAAATGTACAGGCGTTTACTTTTTATTTTTAAAAAGAAGATTTTCGGCAGAGAAACGTAAAACTTTGTCATGATTTGTAAAAAATTAAAATTAATAATCTAGAACCATTTAATTATTTCATTCACTAGTTATTAACAGTGTTGGGAAGTAACTAGTTAAAAGTAACTGGTTACTTGTTCTGGATAACGATAATGGTAAATCAGTTACTTTTGTAAATAGGTAACGAATTGGTAACTAGTTACATTTTTTTCAGTAACGATAACTATAAAAATCGTTACTTTTCTCGCTACATTCGAAATAATTTTTTAAATTACGACAATCAATATAGTTTATTGCTTTTGCAACGATTTTTTCATTTTGACTATTCGATTGGTGGTAGGAATCATTAGGGTGCGGACTAAAATTCGACTTATTTTTTTTCAAAAGTCTTACCTGAAATTAAACATTTTAACAAAATAATGAACCCCTATTTTTTTAAAATAATGTTTTTGTGCCTCCGCAAGGAACTTAAATTTATAAATACGGTAAAAAAGTTTTTTTCTTAAAATGAAAAATTAGGCCGTTTTTTTGGTTTAAGGAAAACTATTAGACCTGGGAAATAAAGTTTTCCTTATAAGAAAAAAATAACATCCTATTTTTTGTTTTTGACAGAAAACATATTTCAGAGGTTGCTCAAGGTGTACACGAAAAGAATAAAACGACTTTTTCCCTATTTTTTCGAAAACTGTCGGTTTTAGCGGAAAAATGTACATGAAAAAAGATGTTTTTTTTCAGCGAACACTTTTTGTTTATACCATTTTTGTCTCAGAACCGTTTTGGAGGCAGTAGATCACTTAAGCGTGAAAAGGGCTTTTTTACAGTTTCAAAAAAGTCCCGATTGTCAAGGGATTGAAGTCAGATTAAATTTATTTCGAAGTCAAAAACGTAATAAAAACATAAAAACAATGATAATTTACTAGCTGAAGATTTTATAATAAATAATTTTTCTATAAAAAAAGTTCTAAATGAATAAAATAATACGTATTTCTTAAAAGAAATTATAAAACTATTGATTTTAAAAATTGAATAGTTTTAACATATAATATTTAAAACAAAAGTTGTTCATTTTAAGTATATTCACCTTCCATGTAATTTATTTTTACAGATTCATAAAAAATTTCAGACAAAAATTGTAAAAAAGCCTTTTTCTCCAGGTTAAGTGATTTGCTGCCTCCAAAATGTTTCTGAGACAAAAAAGGTATAAACAAAAAATGTTCGATGAAAAAAACAAACGACTGTTTTTGACGTATATTTTTTCGCTAAAACCAACAGTTTTAGAGAAAATGGGGAAAAAGTCGCTTTTTTCTCTTCATGCACCTTGAGTGACCTCTAAAATATGTTTCTTGTCAAAAACAAAAAAAAGGAATGTTATTTTTGTCTTATAAGGAAAAATCTCAGGGGATAAGGTTATTACACTCTTTAAAATTTAGATTCTTTTGGTACCCTATAAGCACCACTTCAAATATTTCTCTGGTCTTACCGTCTAATAGTTTTCCTTAAACAAAAAAAATTGCCGCCTATTTTTTAATTTTGAGAAAAAAAATTTTCACCGTATTTATAACTAAGTTCTTTGCGGAGGTACAAAAAATTATTTAAAAAAAAAATAGGGGTTTATTTTGTTAAAATGTTTAATTTTAGGAGGGAGAGGAGACCTTTGAAAAAAATAAGTAGAATTTAAATGGGCACCCTAGAATCATACTGAACTCGAAAAGGGGCAGATTGCACAACAAAACTTTCGAACAATTACTAATGTTAAAAATAAACAAAGAATATAGATAGAAATAAGTGTTATTATTTTCCTTAGTATATATTTCTCATATTTCTAAAATATAAAAGCAGTTTGATATTACCAGAATCTCTGGATATCATTAGAGGTATTATAAGGTAAAACAAAATTAAACACGTACAAAAAAATTCCGACTTTAAAAAAAATTTCGACATTTCCAGGTTTTTCCAGCCTGACAATTCCATTCTTCTCAGAAAATACCTTGAAATTTTAATTGTTTCTTTTAAATGCAATTCAGAAAAATTAATTCCACTCAAAAATTCTTATTATTTGTATAAATACCTACACCTATAAAAAGAGCTTGCAGGATTATGAGGATTAGGAAAACATAATGGTACATTTATACCTCTATCCATCCGACCGGTGCAGACAGAAAGTCCATCTCTTTTACTCTTATCAACTTTTCTACCTGCACTGATCGGACGGAGAGAGGTAAGTATAAATGCACCTTAAAAGCCGAAACAGAAATTCTTAAATTTCGGACAATTTGAAATTGAGAAATGCACCTTAAAAGCCGAAACAGAAATTCTTGAATTTCGGACAATTTGAAATTGAGATAAAAAACTTCAAAAAATAAGATTTACGCAGTAACTTACATTTTTCTTCAAGTATAAGTAGATTTCGTTCGGTCTTGCTCAAAAGGCTGGAAATAGGATCGGATTAACCATCGACATGCATATATAGATATATAGATATATAGTGCACTATATCTCGATGGATATTTCGACGATTCTAACCTCACTTTTCCAAGGAATATGTTTTACAAAATAAAATAAGTTCTTATTTGGGATTCGTTTCTCAAATTTTGTAATAGTTCATTCAAATTTTTAATTTAATTAAAACTTTAATAAACATTAGCATTAATAAACCTTGGCTGTTCATACTCATAAAAAGAAATATTTGAATCGTACGTGTTCAAACGTCTAATTTCAATTTCATAACGATCTGTAACGATCACACTGGATCACACTAATGGGCTTTTCATATCTCATCGTGCCGGCACGAGCTGGGCAAAAAGCCCACAAGAATGAAAGAGATGGAGAACAATCTGTGTGTCCTTTCCGCTCTTGTGGGCTTTCTGCTAGTTCGTGCCGGCACGATCAGGTATGAAAAGTCCATAAAAAGAAGTCTTGTTGTTGTGAAGGGTTCCATTAGGATTAGGCCAATAGGGAATGGTCTTTTTTTTAAAAGACCATTTTTAACATATTCGACCTTCTTCTTCGACAATAATGTATGATTTATTGCGTTTCATTCTGTCAATCAATTCAAGGTCAAGGAAAAATGATCCACAGAATAGTTTTCTATAAATAAGCAATATGTAGTTTTATCTTATACATCTAATGAAAGGGTCATGACAGACAAAGACTAGAATATTTTAGGCAAATTATGAGACATGTAGGTTGTCCTAAATGTTGGGAAATAAAAAGGTGAGCCTAGAAACGAAAAGAATTGACTCAAATCAATCTCGCTTTTTGACATTGAAAGAATAAATTTTATTATATTAATACGGTCACTTTTTTGCGTTATTTAATATTCCTCTAAAATATTCATCAAATTTAAAATTGTAATTGCGTCCTCACATTTCTTTATTTTTTTATAGAATTGATTTTAGAATTAGAATTTTAGATTTAAAATTTTAGAATTGATTTTAGAATTTTAAAATGTTTTCAAATTGTTCTTATAAGGGTAATTGTCAAATTGTAGGCAAACTTTAGCACCCACAGTGGCAATCACATTATTACTAGAAATTAAATATTTCATAACGGAAATTGATCTTATAACATCTAAAAATTTAAAATCCAAAGGGGGCATTTTTGAAAATAAGAAATAATAATGAAATCCATACATGAAATATGGAAAGTGGATTTGAGGTTAAGGGTTTGATGAAAGAGCGCGCGAGCTTTTAAAAAATTCAAAATCGCGGTCATTATACAAACCTTTTACAATAAAAGTTGCAAATACTCCCTCATTGAAATTTAACTGCAGTT
>JBAGKK010016180.1:0-11741 GCA_037177015.1 Euceroptres primus
GAAAGCAATATGTATTTTACCATTTTTCTCTATTCCTATCACTATTTCCTGAATTTTTTTTTCTAAAAATGTTTGTTCGAAGTTCGTAAATCTATTATAATTGTTTGATGATTATTGTTTAATGAAAAATAGCATTTTTAAAATTATTTGTATAATTATCCCATAAGAGATAATGTTAAAACCGGGCAAAAGCGCAGCTGCGCTCTCTGACGGATTTTTCATGTACCGCCAAGTGGGGGTCGTATATTTACGTCAGCTGTTGTCGAAGTCGGATAGGGCTGCTGCTGATACAAAAATTAATTAAAATGAAAGTGTTGAGCTCGATTGTAATCACATTTTTCCGACAAAAATAATTAATAGAAGTCTTGCTAGAAGATCTGGAGTTCGCCAATACTTGTTATAAATTGAACCGCATGACCTATTTACGTTGATACGCAAGTTGATACGCCCGCCTACTTTATATTCTACGCCAATGGGTGTGAAACAATTTCTGGATCGACTCCAAGAAGCGTCATGGAGCTTTGTCGTTGAAGCAAATTGCACACGGTCGTCTATATTCCATATGGCGAAACAGCCGATGCACCATAATAATTCCGTAGCGAATCGTTTGCGTGAAATAAGTTACAAAGCTTTCGCGGTACGACGACAACAACTTTCTGTGACGGCAAAATGTCTCCCTTGCCCGTGTAATGACCCGCGCCGTTTGAAATCTCTTTTCCTTCGTGAACGCCATTAATATAAATCGTTTGCGGAACGGCAATGTGCCACCGCAAAATCGCACGTCTCACACGAACCTTAATGCACAGTGTTCGCAACGATTTTACGCGATTCGTTGCATCCGTTAGCGGTCCGATTCCACTTCTCTTTAAACAGTAGCGACTGCTGAGATTTATTTGCTATTAGTCGGAAATGTCTTTATAGTGAACAGATGAATGGGATGTTTGCTCGGAATTGAGAATATAAATAAATAAAAGCCTTAGAAATTGCCAGAGAAAACTGAGGGGTTGACTGCTTGGATTTTTCGTGTACACCAGATTGCAAGATTGCATGGGATTTCTTAGGAATGCAAGAGATTGTAAGAGATTGCAAGATTGACAAAGATAACCAAAGATTGTTAAAGATTGCGTGAGATTGCATAAAAACTGTAATGGATTGGATTGCATAAGTTTGCATAAAGATTGCAAGATTGCATGGGATATCAAGATTTCATGGGATTACAAGATTGCATGGGATTACAAGATTGCATGGGATTACAAGATTGCATGGGATGGCAAGGTATTGAATGAGATTGCATAGAAATTGTATGGTATGGTATAGAAATTGCTCAGAGATTGCAAGGTTGCATGGAATTTCATAATATTGCGTACAGATTGTATGAAATTGCATGAAATTACATGAGCTTCCACTGGATTGTATGAGATTGCACGAAATTGCATAGACTTGCATGAAATTGCATACAGAGTGCATGGGATTATAATATTGAAAGATTACAAAGGATTACGGGGGATTTCATAGAAATGCATGGATTTGCACAAGATTGCTTGAGATTTCATGTAATTGTACGGGATTGCATGAAATTGCATAGAAAATGCTTGGGATCGCATAAAGATTACACAGAGATTGCAAGATTGCATAGAATTGCATGAGATAGCATACTGATTGTATGGGATTGCATGATATTACATGGGCTTCTATTAGATTGCAAGAGATTGCATGAAATTGCGCGGGATTGCATGAGATTGCATGGGATTCAGGAGATTGCAGAAGACTGCATGAGATTGCATGAAATTGCATAGGATTGCACGAGATTGCATGTGATTGCATACAGATTGTATAGGATTGCATGAGATTATATGAAGACATGAGAATGACAACTCGTTAAAGACCATTTGAAGTTGGCTCCCCAAAAAATAGTTAAAATAACCTAATTTAGGGGCCAACTTTAAATGGTCTTTATCGAGATGTCATTCTCATGTCTTCATATGAGCTTGTACTGGATTACATGACATTTCATAGGATCACATGAGATTGCCCACAGAGTACATGGGATTGCAGAGGATTGCAAGTTTTCAAAGGATTGCGTGAAATTTCACGAGATTGCACGAAATTGCATAGAAAGTGCATGGGATCGCATAGAGATTGCAAAGAGATTGCAAGATCGCATAGAATTGAACTCGTTTGCACGATTGCAAAATATTGCGTGGAGTTGTATAAAGAAAAGCATGGGATTGCACGAGATTAAAAGAGATTGTATAAGATTGCATACAGATTGCAAGATTGCATGCAAGAGGTTGTATGAGATTGCATGGGATCGTGTAGAGATCACACAGAGATTGCAAGCTTGCATGGAATTGCATGAGATTGTATAGAAACTGTATTGGAATACAAGAGCTTCTGCTGGATTACATGAGAGTGCACGAAATTGCACAGGATTGCATGAGATTGCATACAGAGTGCATGGGATTGCAAGATGGCAAAGGATTGCGTGGGATTTCATAGAAATGCATGGGATTGCACAAAATTGCATAAGGTGATGAGATTTCATGAAATTGCACGGTATTGTACGTCCTTGTATAGAAAATGCATGGAATCGCATAAGGATTCCACAGAGATTGCAAGATTGTATAGAATTGCATTAGATTGCATACAGATTATACGGGATTGCATAATATTACATGACTCATGTATCATGAACTTCTACTAGATTGCAGGAAATTTTATGGGATTGCACGAAATTGCATAGAAATTGCATGGGACTTCATGAGATTACATGACCTTGTACTAAATTGCATAGAAATTGCAAGATTGCAATATTGCAAAATTACATGAATTTTGAGATTACATGAATACAAGTGATTGCCTGTGATTAAATAGAGATTGTAGAGAATTGCAGGAGATTGAACTGGATTATATGAAATTGCATACAGATTGCAAGATTGCATGGGATTTCAAGGGATTGTGTGAGATTGCATAGAAATTTCATGGAGTCGCATAGAGATTGCACAGAGATTGCATAGAAGTGCATGGTATTGCAAAAAATTTCACAATATTACACAAGATTATACAAGATTGCATAATATTGCACAAGTATGCGTCATAGAGGACACCAGATTGCACTAGTAATAATTAATACCTCGGCGAAAACCATTGTTGTAAATTTTGTTGCAGCTCATTTTGAATAATTTTAAAAAACTTAACCCTTTGTCGTGATTTTATTATTTGTTTCCAAGTTGTTTAATTTCAATCTTTCCTGTAGCGATAAGGATAGCCAGAAGATGCTTTTCTTCTGACTAAACCACAAATTGGGTAAACGTACCAGTAGTTGGACAAATAGCGTTACCCTCATATTTAAATCGTTCTAGACACTTATTTTTAACTTTTTTCTAACAAATATTTATATTTTTGGACTCTCTGTTTATTTATAAGGTTATTTTTTCTACTATTTTAATGCCAAATTCCATTTTTTTAAGTAAGAAAAAAGTTTTTTGGGAAAAGTTAAGAAAACACCGGTGGTCTGACAAGATTTTTAATGGTTGGACAGCACGTGTCTAATAGTCGGACATCATTTTAAGGTATCGAAATTTTTTATTTTAAAATAATTGACCTAATAACACGTTACTTTAAGATACTAAAAGTAGCAATAATTTAGCAGAAATGCTTTTGCATAAATACTTATTTTCTTACAACATTTATTGTTGTGAACGCTGAAGATATTATGTATCTTTAAATTGTGACTCTTAGATATTAGTTTTAAATAAACTTGTATAAATTTCTCTCATTTCTTCTCATTTTTCTTCTTACGTCCTCTCTTCTTTGGCTCATTTTGAGGGACTACATTTGCACTTTTATCATTTTTTATATTTTCCTTATTGTCATCTTCTAAAATCTTTTTGGTTCTTTTTTTTCGTTTTGTAGGATCCTTCGGCTCTTTTTTGACATTTACGTTTGCTACCTTCTTCAGTAATCGATTGTTGTCGTTCACGTTTAGCTTGAGCTAACTTTTCTTGTTCTTCTTCTTTTTTCCTAATTATTGCTCGCCACGCCTCAGAAGAAATTGCACTTGGTATTTTTTCTTTAGGTTTTCGACTCTTTCGTGTGGTTGGTTCAGGATAAACCAAGTGATTCGACAAAACCTTAGATATGGGTGCAACTGAACGAATTATACAGTCATTTGGTTGACTTCTTTCTTTTAGATCCCCTGTTAAAAAAGTGTAGAAATCATATGATAGTGTTAATATTATACTAAAATGTTATAAGAATTTCAAGAAATTGGCTCACCAGTTTTTTCAACAGGAGTTGCAGAATCTTTTGCGTCGTTGAGCGCTCGATTGAGCGGATTTGAATCGTTTCAATCTTGAAACTTCCAGAGAATAGTTATTGTAGACAACAGGATTTGATTCAGGTTCCAAATCAGCATTGTCAATCGCATTTTCAATCACTAAATCATTATATACATACAATTTTTTGTAGATATAAAAAGTATTTACAATGATTTATAAGTAATAAAAAACAGTTAATATTATTGCCATCTTATTATAGGTTATATCATCAAGCATTTCGTTCATTTCTTCAGTCATGTTTAGATTCAGATCATTATTCCTGCCCATATCAGCAGAAGATTTTTGTGCTGTAGAAGATGACAAGTTCTCTTTAGAGTAATTTAGAGCCTATTTAGCCTTTAGAGCCTATTTAGCCTTTAGAGCCTTTTTAATTTCTTCAAGTACAATGTCAACTTCTACTCCCCTGCTGGATAAATTTGGTGCTATTTTCACGACAGTTTTTCCAAATCATTGATATCAAACGGGGTAGAAGGTAAATCAACTTGAGGTGTAGAATTCTGTATACTTTCTAGATGGTTTTGGACGCATTTTGATTAGTCCACAGCTGTTAGATCCAAGGGGTATAATCCACATGAACGAAATCCATTGCTGATTGATTGTGAAATTGATTCTTTCTGCAAAATCTTTGCCACTAGAGGAGCAAAAGTTGATTAGTAAGGTCATTATTGATGTTCTACGGCTTATTAAATATAACTACAATAAAAAATACTCTTTTTTTTACACAAAATATAGCGCATGACCCCAAAATGGTGATACGTTGACCGGTTTCTAAAATATTTTTAATACAGTGAAAGTAAAAATCATCCACATGTTTTCCTTTCCTTTCGTGATAAAAGAAAGTATAAAAAATACAAAAACCTATTTACTTTTAATAATTATGGTTTATTGCACTATTCCTGCTATGAAATACACGAGATTGTTCGACCATTAGTACGTGTCCGGAGACTGGTGTACTTACCCTTTTTTTGGATTTATTTGAAGTAACAGTTTCGTTTTGATGTGGGAAGCCGCTCTAAAGGAAGCAAAACTACCACCTCAAAGAAAATTACATAAGAAAGGCATCTACTGACTCTTCTTTTAATTATCTATCTATTGATTATTGATTTTGCTTCCAATTTGCTTTCCTTTACTCGGTATTGCCATATCAAAGCACTCGCTGAGTCGATCTAAGAAGATTAAAGTAGAGTTAAGTGCTCCGATTTATTGCAAGATTCTCAAGCATTTTCTTTTGCAGCTGAATTTCATTAAATATTAACCTCGATACATAAGATCCTTCTTAATTTAATAAAATGAATCGTTTCACCAAAAGTCAAATAAATTGTCTCAATATAAATTCTTGGAGAAAACCAACACAGAAAGTTATAATTGTTAAAAACCATTTGAGGTTGTCCCATACGTAATAGATAAAATAACCTAATTCAGGGGCCAAACTCAAATGATATTTACCAAGTTGCAATCATGATTTGAGAAATATACTAACGATTTATAACTGGCATAATATGGGTAGAACATGATCGATAATTAAGCGGCTGTAATTAATGCTGCTCGATTAGCCGAAAGCCCTATGTTTCTTTCATTTGGATTACCTTCATCATCGGGTTACCTGCCAGTTGCACTCGTACATTCCAAGGAAGAAACATCCAGCTTTTGAGGCATGTACATGAAAAATTAATAGTGGCCACAGAAGGTGACCCAGCCACGAAAACATCCACCTTATAGTTCTTTATTCCGCACCTGATTCAGAATCTCATTTTAGGAGATATAGTCGTTCGTTAGGAAGCCAAGAGTCCTTTATCGCACAAAATTGTCTGGAGGTTTATGAAATTTAAATCCAGTCGTTGACAAGGTCTTAAGGTCGCTTCGTCTTCATCCACGTTTCTTCTGACTTGCACTTCGACACGATCTCGAAGTTCAGGATTTATACTACTACCACTGTGACCACCTAAAGGCCATTAGGAAGTTACTTGAGAGGAAACAACGGATGGCTCTTGAAACTATAGTGCATAGTTTTGTGCTTGAATTGAAGAAAATAGAAGTTGCAGAATCTGTTTCTGCTTGAAGTAGCACAAAATGGAACAACCCATTCAAAACTTCGATCTTCCAATAAGGTAATGCAATGGTAGGATAACGAAACTTTTTCGAAACATCATAGGTGACTTCATTTTAAATCACCGGTGACATTAGAATATCATCGTACAGCCCCAAAAATTTTACCTCAAGATGAACACATGGTAAGTTAAAGCTAAGCTACTTGTGATGTCACAGCAAGGTAATCTGACAAAACTATATTAGACCGTCATCCCAGTCCAAAAAGCCAACACAGTTCGAAACCATGGTTTAAAAGTTTCCAAAAATTGCCGAAAATTTTTATTAACTTACGGTAAGTTACTATAAAATACCAAAAATATTAGGAAATTATGGTAAGTTTCCATAAATTACCTGAAACTTAAAGAAATTTGGTGGTAAGTTTCCATAAATTAAAGGAAATTTATGAAGATTTATCATAAATTTCCTCAAATTTTCAGTAATTTACAGTAAATTACCGTAAGTTTCCATAAATTGACAGAAATTTGATATTATTACAAAGAAATTTATTAAAGGAAATTTGCAGTAATTCACGATAAGTTCGCATAAATTACCGAAAATTACGGAAAGTTTTCATAAATTACCAGAATTTTGAGGAAATTTATTGTAAGTTTCTATAAATTATCGGAAATTTTTAGAAATTTATGGCAAGCTTCCATAATTAAGGAAAAATTTAAGGAAATTTATGTTAAGTTTCCATAAATGATCGAAAATTTTAGAGAATGTATTGTAAGTTTCCATAAATTAGGAAAAATTTAAAGAAATTTACGGTGAGTTATCATAAATTTCCGAAAATTTAGGAAATTTTGTGGTAAGTCGCAATAAATTACCGGAAATTTAACATTATTACAAGGAAATTTATTACAGGAAATTATTGGAAATTTTTTAAAAAATAAGGTAAGTTCTTATTTAATTAGTGTAAATTTAAAGAAATTTACTGTAAGTTTACATAAATTACCGGAAATTTAGGGAATTTTATGGTACGTTTCCATAAATTACTTGGAATTTAAGGAAAATTTGTAGTACATTTACATAAAATACCAAAAATTTACGGCAACTTACCATAAATTTCCTAAAATTACGGATAATTTATAGTAAGTTATCTAAGTTTCAATAAATTACAGAAAATTTAAAATTATGACAAGGAAATTTATGACAGGAAATTTTAAGCAACTCGTGGTAAGTTCCCATAAATTAACAGCAATTACAGGAAGTTTTCATAAATTACTGGAAATTTAAGGAAATTTATTGAAAGTGTCCATAAATTACAGGAAATTTAAAGAAAATTACGGTTAAATTCCATAAAGTAGGGGAAATTTAAGGAAATTTGTGGTAAGGTTCCATAAATTATCGACCATTTTAGAGAAAGTATTGTAAGTTCCATAATTATCGGGAATTAAGGAAATTTAAGGTAAATTTTCATAAATTACCGGAAATTTAGGAAATTTTATGATAAATTTCCATGAATTACCGGAAGTTTAAGGAAATTTTGTGGTGAGTTTTCATAAATTACAGCAAATTTACGGAGACTTATCAGAAATTTCTTTGAATTTCCAGTAATTTGAAATTATTACAAGGAAATTTATTAAAGGAAATTTTCAGTTATTTACGGTAAGTTTGCATAAATTACTGGAAATTAAGGAAAGTTTTTATAAATTACTAGAATTTTAATGGAATATATTGTAAGCTCCTATAAATTACCGGAACTTTAAAGAAACTTATGCCAAACTTGCATAATTAAAGTAAAATTTAAGGAAATTTATATTAAGTTTTCATAAATTATTAAAAATTTTAAAAAATGTGATGAAAGTTTCCACAAATTAGGAAAAATTTAAGGAAATTTACGGTGAGTTATCATAGATTTCCGACAATTTAGGGAATTTTATTGTAAGTCACTATAAATTACCGGAAATTTAACATTATTACAAGGAAATTTATTACAGTAAATTTTCAGTAACTTACGGTAAGTTCCCATAATTTACTGGAAATTTACAGAAACCTAACATAAATTTCCTAAAATTTACGGGAATTTATAGTCACTTACCGTAAGTTTCCATAAATTACAGAAGATTTTAAATCATTACAAGCAAATTTATGACAGGAATTTTTTAGTAACTTATAGTAAGTTCCCATAAATTACCGGAATTTAAGGGAAGTTTTGATAAGTTGACGAAAGTTTAAGGAAATTTATTGTAAGTTTCTA
This sequence comes from Euceroptres primus, assembly GCA_037177015.1. NCBI lineage: Eukaryota > Metazoa > Arthropoda > Insecta > Hymenoptera > Figitidae > Euceroptres > Euceroptres primus. The sequence goes on from JBAGKK010016180.1 coordinate 8,629, forward strand.
TAAATTAAGGAAAATTTAAAGAAATTTATGTTAAACTACCAAAAATTAGAGAAAATTTATGGTAATTTTCCGTAAATTAATGGGAATTTTAGGAAATGTATTCTAAGTTTCCGTAAATTACGGAAAATGTAAGCATATTTATGGTAAGTTTCTATAAATTATCGGAAGTTTAAGGAAATTTATGGTAAGTTTCCATAAATTACCGGAAATTTAGGGAATTTTATGGTAGGCTTTCATAAATTACTGGGAAATTAATGTAGTTTTATATAAATTACTGAAAATTAAGGGAATTTTATGGTAAGTTTCCATAAATTATCGAAATTTATGGTAATTTTTCATTAATTACTGGTAATTTAAGGTAAGTTTCCATAAATTACCGAAAATTTAAAATTATTACAAGAAAAGTTATTAATGGAAATTTTCAATAACTTCCAGTAAGTTCCCATAAATTACCAGAATTTACGGGAAGTTTTCATAAATTACCGGATGGTTAAGGAAGTTTATTGTAAATTTCTGTAAATTACGGGTTATTTAAAGAAGTTTATGGTAAGCTTCCATAATTTAGAGGAAATTCCAGGAAATTTGTAGTATGTTTCCATAAATTATCGGAAATTTGTGGAAATGTAGTGTAAGTTTCCATAAATTAGGGGAAATTTAAGGAGATTTATGGTTTTTATAAGTTATTATCGGAAATTTTAGGAAATGTAAGGTAAGTTTCCATAAAGTAGGAGAAATTTAGGGAAATTTAGGATCAGTTTTCATAAATTACTGAAAATTCAGGGAAAGAAATTTAGGGTAGGTTTGCATAAATTATTGGAAATTTAAGGTAAGTTTTCCTAAAACATCGGAAATTTAAGATAAGTTGCCACAAATTACCGGAAATTTAAAAATTTTTTTAGTGAGTTCCGATAAATTGCCGGCAATTTTCAGGATTTTACAATAGGTTTTTATGAACTACCGTAAATTTGAGGAAATTGATGGTAAGTTTTCGTAAATCACCAGAAATTTTAGGTAATTTTTTAATCGAACTTTCGAGTCGGGTTAGGCTTTCGGATTTTCGGACTGGATTGTATGTATTAATTGTGTTTTTTTTTGCGATGGGAATTATACATGTTTACGACAACCACGTCTTATCGAGTCGAGTTATGCAAGACAACGAAACTTACGCCTGATGTTTTAAAGGCAAAGTGCATTTCAGATGAGAATAAGCAATTGCATCCGCGATCAAACGATAACGATTGAGGACAAGCAGAGTTACGGTCGTTGGAAAAATAAGAAAGGAGCTGCCGGCGTTCTTGTGCAATCAAAAGAGCAGTGCATGATTTGGATTAATGAACATAAGCTTGCACCCTGACCTGCTCAACGATGACCATCGCGTCTTTATCATTTCAACCGAGATATGGCTTTATAAAGCGGCAGATACGATTTGATGTTATCTTGATTAGGTGATCCTTAATCCTGAAGCTACTGGACTCATTGTACAAATATGTATTTCTTGATTTCATTAAATGGGAATTCTGAGAGAATTTTGCAAGTCGTTGATGCTGAGATGCATATTAATTTTATTTAATCTTCTGATCAGGATGAGACAATCACTTAAAAATTCATCAACTAATATTTTAATCCAGAGAAAAGCACTCTTGGTCGTTGATTTTGGCTGCACATAGCACAGTGGTGCAATCAGGAATTTACTGTTCAAAAAGATCTCCAGCCTTCAGCTATCATCCGATTTGCAAATTTATGTTCTTAAATGAGAGATAATTAAATTCTTAGGAACCTTAGGAGCTTGATTTGCAAAATTTAATTTCGTTTATATTTATTTATGCAAAGTGTGGCAAGGGCTAATCACACCCTTGCAATCTGAATTTTGTTTTCACTCAGTCCTTATTTTACCCACTGTTTTTTGGCTCCCAGAAAATGCGCAATGTTCTCGTGCGACCTGGAAGCTCGCACAAAACCTTTTCGTTCAGTTTTAACGATAAGGGAATTGTAAAGAAGCGTTCTCCAATTTATCGGACCACGGTGTGCAGATTCGCGTCGTCGGCGCGCCGTAATTAATAACCCGTTTAATCAGGCCCATCCACGTCGGATCTTCAGCGAAAAAAGTATGCCCGTAAAAAGTAGCTGATTTATGGTAAGCGAGACACAAAATAAAATACGAAAGACAGAGAGCGAAGGAAAGAGAGAAGAGAAGTGGGTGACTGACGATAAATCGGATGCCTGACTCCGTTATCGTTTCAGACTAAAGAACGGAGACTAACGACGCCGAAATCGAGGTTCGAGAGACGAAAAGAGAAAAAAAGCACCGAGATCGAGAAACACGTGAGTTTCAACGTATTCTGATGTATCGCTGTGGCGAAATCGATTTTTTATTTAGCGGCTCCTTTCGCCTGATTTTAATCTATTTCCTTTAGACAAGGATGAATCAATCGTCCTTCGACAGAGGAATTTGCTTTGGTATAAATGATTTTAAATTAATAGTTCCCCGTGTATCAATATTCAGAGATTTATATCTCCTGTTCCTTCGATGCGATTAAATTATATCATTGACTTTTTATTTTCATTCATGCGGAGAATTTATTTTTTCTGGATTACGACGTAGAAGTTTAATTAAGATGATTATTTTCTGGGACTGTTATTCATCTGAATAATATTTTAATATATAATTATTAAAATATATTCCTTTGTATCTAGTTTTCTTAATCAAAAGTGTTTTAATTAGGGACCATTCGGAAAATTGAGTTTTCCGCTAACTTTTGACTCAATTCTTTAACAAGGAATGTTTTTCAGGTGTCCGGCTCTGATTTTTTTCGTTTTTGGATAATATGTTGTGGAGGACCAAAAAATAGGTAACACATATTTTTTATACCGGCCCTTTCTCATATTTAAAGGGTAAAAATACCCCCTCTAGTTTTTTTAAGAACAAAAATATTTCTAACTACACTCATCCCTAGATTATGGGCCCCTAGATTATGGGCCACCTTCATGATCGTTCACGCCTCACTGATTCTGTCCCCCGCCCCTGAGCGTCCCGCAACGGCGCCATCGCTCGGGCAGTCAGGGGCGCCAGACGTTGTTTACATCACGACTCTCTGCGCATTTACTTTTATACG
>JBAGKK010016191.1:0-11740 GCA_037177015.1 Euceroptres primus
CGCCAGATTATTTTGAATTTATAGAAATAATTGGAAAATATTGAAAAATGACCCTTAATTTCGTTCGGATCCCTGATAAAATTCCACACTCATTTTCGGTAAAGTAGAAGTCCTTCTGAATCTTATATGCTAGGAGATTATTATTTTTATTCTCATTATCATATTGAAAAATATACTTAAAGTTCGTTGTACATATTAGCCCCACCATGCGCGAAATGCCGCACTCTACGGTAAACTTAAAATATGTTTTTAACATATTTTATTACCTGTTGATTTTAAATATTGACCATAAGACTGAATATTTTTGCTGCACCCTTCATTGAAAATTTTTAAAATGTTTTGTAAATCTCTAATATAAAATAGATACACCATTTTTCCAGAACATTGATAGAACAAAGTTATTTCTTTTAACCCCAACCTGCTTATGTAAGAATATTGAAATTTTGAAAAAGTAAATCGTGACATTATAAAAATAATTAAACGATTTTTATTTCATTTCGATAATGTTGATTAATCTAAATTTAATTTAGATATTACAAAATTTTTTGTAACTTTGTGAGTAATGTAATTTATTTGAAAAACAAACATTTTATTTTATTGTTTTATATATAATAATATTCATTTTTAGTGCAAAAGTCAATTACGGATTATAAATTTGAAAATACAATGTTTTTAAAGTTATTATAAGTACGTCTCATTATTTTAAAACATGAAGAAAGTAATATCCACTGGTTTACTCCATACAGTAAATAGTAAAAGAATGGCTCTTGCACAGCTGCATTAGGAATTGGGCAGGTTGGAGGCTCGCGCACATCTGTTCATCAAAATTTGAGACGGCGAGCCTAGGCCTCGGTTTCCGAGGCGAGACGCTGCGAGTAAAACGCTTCCAAAACCGAGACCTCGGCTATGGATACCCGAGGCACAACGAGACGTTCTCCGCTTTCCCTCGTCTCGACGGTATCACTATATATGGAGGGAGTGCAAGATCAAAACACAAAATGTTAAAACTCCTTTTGCTTTAAGCCTTTCCAAAATTACTCAAAAGAGGGAAAAGGTATTATTAAAAAACGAAGCCCTTCTCGCATCCATGTGTTTGGATCCTAGGTATCTGCATTTTCTCTCAAAAAGTAACTGCAGAACTGTAAAGCAGATGCTTAAAAAATTATAGCTGATCCTACAAAAAATGGAAGGAAACGTCATCGAAAGCTCCAATCCAAACGAATCAGTGGCTACCGAGAACGAACCTGAAGCTGAAGTAATTATTTTCTATTTTAACTTATAACAAATCTCAATACACTCATCTCGCGTAACTGTGCGGGCCTCGGGGGTGTACGGCACAGTAATCGGCGCTATTAAAATCCAGTTTGAACCGGATTTAAAGCGATGAGCGAGCACTCTTATGTCAACACTCAGGACCGCATATATAATCTCTAAACGTACAAAAGTATATGCCCAGAGATTCGCGATGTAAACAACTTCTGAGCGGCCCTGACTGTTCGATAGATGGCCTTCAGTGTAGAGCGTCAAGGGACGCTCAGGGGGGGAGACAGAAGCAGTCAAGCGTGAACAACCGTGAAGTCGGTACAAGAATAAGCAGCATAGTTACGCGAGATGAGTGTAATTGTAAACATGTTTTCAGTCCTAATCGCTGATAAGAACAAAGATTTTGAACCCTTTTTACATTTTCCTTTAAAATAAATGCGAAGTCGAAAAGTTCCATAAGGCCCACTTGCAGAAAATGCATAGTTTGAATTGAAGGATTTTTCAAGAGGTAACTGCCAAAATAATTATTTTCTGTTTCCGTATTTCTTATTCAGACCAAGAACTTTTATTAAATATTAGATCACTTTAATTTCTCTTAGTAATTTAGGGTTTTTAGAATATAGGAATAAGTTTTGAAAAAACTCTAATTTTTTCAATTTTCATCGAATAAGGCTGGTTAACGAACTCGACCTTACTTTTTGTACACTAAAGTATGCCAAAACTCAATCTGTTTTGTCTATTCTTTCGAAAGTTATCGCGTCTACAGCCGGCGACAGACAGGATCTCAAAATCATTTTTTTTTTTATTCAGGCGATCTCAAAACGTGGAAATTTGATGAAAACCATGGGGGTGGGTCAAATTTTACATAAAAGTAATACCTTCTCTGATGAGAATGTAAAAACCCTTTACTAAAAGCTGTAATATTCGTAGTAGGCATCTGAAATCGTCGACGATGACGTTTTGGAGCAGTAATGAAAAGAAAAGTATATTCAATGCCTCGAACGGCTGAACAATCACAACCTCTCAATTGATCAGCTTCTAGATGACTTCGAAAGAATTCCAAGCATTCTAAGAAAAGAAAATTTGCTTCGTTTTTAGAAGTAAAAAAATACCCAATGCCGGAATTGTACAAGCTCGCTGTTATAGTTTATGCTGTACCGATGACTTAAGTTAGCTTTAAAACATATTTCTCCGGAATGAGATTTATCTTTTCAAATAAGTATGATCTTATGGTGTTGACCAGGGAGACATAAGACCAGTAATCAACATCTTCAACATCTTTGAATATTTATCTTTTCAAGTCTGAGAGCTAACTTGAATCCGGACATTTTAGACGACATTTTAACAATTCCAACAAACAGTTTGTTCCTGATCCAAAAAGGGTCAAAGTAAAACGAGCAATAAGTATGAGACTAAGCACAAAAAGATGAACAATGGACTGTCATCATCGCAGGATGTCGAACGCTGACAGCGTTTGTCTAGACCTACAGTAGATTTGAGTAAAGATTAGTGAATTATGTACAATTGCATATATTTAAAGGATGTTATTTTGTATTTGTAAATAGTTCGACTTCAAGAATATGTATTCATTCGTTATAATTTTGATCTCAAATTCTATAATATTGTACCTGAAGGATTTTCCTTGTACGAAAAAAAAAACATTTTTACCTCCCATGTACTCCATCATAATCTTTTTATTATGGATAATAGATATCTCTTATTTTAATTCCAATATCAAATTTAGATTCAGTTATAACAAATAACCTTAGAATAGACAATTGCAAAAACATTAGATTATTTTCAAAAGTTTTGTTATACGCATTGCGATAGAGCGATAGCATTTTCTAAATACTATCGCTTTTTCGACGTCGTTTTGCTTGCTGTTTTCCAGTTTAGTGCAAGAAGCAAGTTCGAATTTGCATCGAACTAAGGTCAGTGAAGGCGAAAGAGACTAAGTGCTTACAGATGTAGACATCAGCGAGGCCCGACATCTTGCTCTCATCATCTTGCACGCACAATAGTCTCTCTCCCTCGCTCTAGTGACCTATGGTATGATGACCTAGTGACCTCTTATGATGAAAAAAATCTTCTAGAAGCTTCTAGCAAGGCCTAGCATCTTAGGGGAAACTGAAGGGGAGACAACCCCTACTACGATCTCGTTGTGGGGACGAAAGGCTGTTAAAAGGACGAGCTCTGGTCACCCGAGGACAGTTGGTTGTGTGCTTTCAGACTCACCATGTCACACGATTACACTCACCGCCTTGTATCCGTGAAAATAAAGATTTGTTACAATATTATCTCCGAGTTCGTCTCTACCCTTGACAATTTCCATCTCCCAAACCTCTCCAGAAGATTCAGATGAATCTTCCAAGTCCCATGTTGACTTCCAGAAGATCCTCCGGGCATCTTATATCTCTTAAGTCTTTCCGGAAGATTCTTTAAGAATCTTACAAGTCCCATCTTTCCTTCCGGAAGATTCGAAGTCTTGTCTTGCCTTCCAGAAGAGCCTCAGGGCCTCTTCCATCTCCCCGACTTTCCAGAAGGGCCCTCGAAAACCTTCTATCTCTCCCAAGCTCCGGAAGGACCCTCGGGAACCTTCCAGGTCCCAACATACTCTCTATAAGGGCCTTCGAGAACGTTATATCCCCATATCTCCGGAACAACAATCTCCCGAACACGACCAAACAAGGAGGCTAACAGTTTAATATGACATTTTTTCACTAGCGAATAAAAATTAACTTTTTTTCTGGCTCCGGAATGGTTGTAGTCGTTTTTGAATTGTTGTAGTGGTTTTCGATAGTTTTTGGACGCTAATTAAGAATCTGTCAACAAAAGTGCCCTATCACGTCAAGTTTTTGTTTTTTCTTGACGGATTCTTAATCAGCGTCCAAAAACCTATCGAAAACGACTACAACCATTCCGGAACCAAAATTTCTGTTGGACAATGAAAAATTACAAGTCCACGGGAAGGCCACTGGCGGGCTGCAAAGAAACAGATCACCATTACAGTAAACTATTTAAGAGGTTATATTGAGTATATTTGAGTAGTCGAAAAACAAGGCTTTTTTAGGAATTTTTTTAAAAATACTTATAAGGCAATAAAAATGAGGTTTGGAGGGTTTATTATACATATCTTTGGGTACTCAAATCAATTTTTTATTTTTCAAAAAAATACAAAATGGCGGCCCAGTGGCGGGTAGAAAGAGGATGTCTTTTTTTCAGGCCCTCCACGGGCGGAAACGTTGGAGACGCACATCAGCACCTAGGGTAAACAAAAAAATGTTTCCATTATCTACATTACTTTTGCGAGAATTATTGCAAAATAAAAAATTGATTTGAGTACCCAAGAATATGTATAATACAACCTCTAAACCTAATTTTTATTGCTTTATAAGTATTTTTTTTTTAATTCCCAATAAAAGCCTTGTTTTTCGACCGCTCAAAGGGATATAAACCCTTAAGTAATTATAAACTAATACATGATGGCGGAAAGGTAAGACTACAAGGGCCTACGCTCCAGAAGGTAAGTTCTTACTTTGGACACAAACTCATACCGCGATACAGTAAAAAGGTCGTGATTGTAACTGACCCGCTTAAATAATAATTGAGTAGTGAAATTTTGTTCTAACACTTGAATTTAGTAGTTTAAATTCGTTATATTGCACCATCATGTTATTGCATCATCAAATGTTGACTGCAGATTCGTATTCTACGAATCAGGATTGATGAAAATCAAAGTTTATTTTTATCTTGCCCCTCAGGGCACATTTCCTTGAACACAGCATGCCGCTCAAGGGGTTAAAAAAGAGTATCTTTTTATTTTATTTTAACTACTAAAAATCCTCTGAATATTTCCATGGATTACATGATTCATACAGATCTCCGTATGCAATTAATTTCCCAATAGCCCTTTGGCTTAAAGCTTTCTTGAAAGCGTATATGATAAAGATCGACCAAAAATGGACAATACTCTTTGACGCATTTTTCCGAATTTTTTACTTTTATTATACAGATATATGTTATTGTTCATTCATATTCACATTCATCTATTCAAACTGAACAATTCTTATTTAAAAAATTAATTTATTTAACTATTAGTATTTATAAAATTGATTTTGTAATAATTATTTCAATAATAATTACAATAATTATAATACTAATTATACACGAACAGAAAAACAGAAAATCGAATAGGAACACGCGCCTATATTTTCCCTTCACAGTTTAATTTCGTATTCGGTACGAAATTGAAATAATTCATAAGTTAAGTTTCGTTTCGGCCTCGAAACCAAACTATGTGAGAAGTTTAGTTTCGTATTGAACACGAAACTATCAAAGTAGAAAGTTTAGTTTCGTATCAATTGATACTAAACGAAACGGAAGTTTGGAGAAGGTCCCTGTATATTATAGTGACATCCGCGAAATTGTATTATTTAATTTAGTACCGCATTTTTCGTTTAAATTACATAATCTTGAACATTTAAACGCAAGCATCGAATCCGCAATATACAAGCGAGTAAAAACCAAGATCGCTGCCCGCAGAGAACTGTATCGCAACATAGTAGGTTCACCCACCGACCGCTAGGTGCGGACCGATTCTCCGCGTATCACAATAGAAACGACTCTCCGTATTCATGTAAAACAGACCGATCGATGCCGAAATCGAGTCCTCCAGGATACTCACACAGAGTTTAGTGTAGTCGACTTATCTTACAATCTAGAGATTGTGCCTTGATAGTTCTATAATATTTCAGTAATTTCTCATACTCAGCTGAATATTTAGCCAAATTATTATGAATTTGTAAAAACAATTGGAAAATATCGAAAAATGACTCTTAATTTCGTTCAGATCACTGATCTTTTCATCTCCCAATATGACCTCTACAGTCTGTTTAGCATATTCTAGCCTTTGTTTTTCCTTTCTCTTCCCTCCCTCTAGATTGTTTACAACAAATATTAGGAATTTACAAAATTTTTAAAAACCCGACTCGAAGTAATTTTGCACAAACACTAACAAATATATTTTTTAAATACTCGAACTGATCGTTTTTCCGTTAAAAAAAAAAAACTATTTTTCTATTAAATTTTGTTGGAACTCAATTACAGTGAAACCTCTCGATAACGGACACTCATGGAGAACGAATTTTTGTCCGTTCGGGAGGTGTCCATTCCAGAGAGGGAGTTGTCCTGAAGTAATAATAATAATCACAAAGTAATCGAAAGGAGACCGCACACACTATACAAACTTTTTCAACAACTGATTTCAGTCATTGTGCCTAAAGTGTCAGGCGTTTTGTTTTTGAATGATCAACCAGTTTGAAGCATGCACGTACGTCTGTCTCCTCTTTTCTCGTGAAAACTATGCAAGTGAGTTTCATGAAGTAAAAAGTGTTTTTAACATTAACCCTCTGCCTCCGCAAAAAATTTTGTTGACATCAGAGCACTCACTCGCACTCTTTTCACGAAAAAGAAGGAGACGTGCAGTACATGCGTACTACACATGTCTGAAACTATTTAATTATTCGAAACAAAAAACCTGACACTTTAGATACTTTAAACTTTTAACTTGGGTGAGAACCTAAGCGACAATGTCACTTGCGTAAGGTCTTCTTAAGTACGGCAGAATGAATATCGTACAAATCAGAACTGATATGAGAATTGAACTTTACGGCCCAATAGGTTAGTATCCTTACATTCTATTAAGGGTGGGGGAGAATTGGGAGGGTTAAGCAGGTTTAGTGGTGAAGTTCTCAATCACCCGATTAACCATCCGCTCCTCTCTCAATTGAATTTTCCATACTAATCGGTTCAAACATTCCGTCTCGTAGAGGTACATTGACATCTTGGAACGTCATCAAATGAGTCCAAACCCGTCTAGAGTAGGTGGTTAACATTAGATTTCCCACATGATGATTCAGGGAAACACGAAAAATCGGTACCTACATGCTAAACTCTCCTATCTCGGGTTGGCGCTTTATACTCTCCAATCTACTTTTCGAGCTGACACCTAGCGCCACCTGCGCATATTAAAACGAGGTGCCAATTCGAAAAGGAGATAGGAGAGTATAGAGCGCCAAACCGAGATAGGAGAATTTAGCATGGAGGTACCAAAATGTCCGTAAACGCTCTGCAGAGGAGTCCGTTAGTAGAGGTTTCACAATAATATTGATACTCCATTAAAGCAGACAATTTGAATTTGTAATATTTTTGCACATAACTAAATAATTTTTTGCTTAAACTGTTAAAAAATACCTTCATATTGATATTGTAACAAATAAATGAAGCATTTAATACATGAACAGTTAATAATTCTTATTTATAATAAAGAATATTATGAAAAAATGTTACCATTAAAGAAATATGTATGTCCATATTAAGGAGTCTTCGACATTTAGAGCAAAACAGTCACATACTTATGTACAACATTGAGCACTTTGACCTCATGTACAATACTGTTAAATAAATAAGTCATTTTTGTTTCCTCATAGAGGAAGCTTTGTAATGCTTACATTTTCCAAAGCTTTTAAATTCATTTAATTAAACGTTCGTCAGTTGATAAATGTCTAATACAATGTACTGAACAATTGTCCGGATGAAGCGCGTGCGCGCACGCGCGCGCGTGTGTGTGTGCATGGGTGTGTCACACTTTTTTGTAAACACGATAAATTGAGGACGGTTGCGGATAAATTGATGAAATTTGGAGGGCTTATTTTTACCACTAATGTCTCAAATCAAACACAAGGATTTCAAGAAAATATTCATTGGATTTTTTTCTAACACTTTTATAATACTTTGAAAATCAGCTTTTATAATTAAAACTTGTTTCATTATAATAACTTACAGTTAATGCATGAGAAGAAAAGATTCATTAACTCGAAACGAATCGATTGACTTATAATCCTAATATATTTTACTGAAAATTAAGAAAATTTTGATAATTTATAAAATTGAAAAAAATAAAAATTTACAATTTTATTAGAGTAATTTTTACAGTTTTAATTTTTCGATGTTCAACTATAAAGAGAAAAGATTCCTTGACTACGGGAAAACATCCGAAATCAAATTCACAGCTGGTTTTAACTGCATTAATGAACGTGTTATTAAATTTTCTCCCACTAAAAACACTTCGTGTCCAAAAACTCTGCCAAGCATATGAGTTTAACCCTAGACAGCCACACCTCTTTTTTCGAACGAGACTGTCACACTGGGTCACTATGACGCAAGTCAATTTTTGATGAGCTGCAGTTTAAAAACTGACAGTTTTATTGAATCAGAAAAAATTTTGGGATGAAGGTTAAACATTGTAGACTGCATTATCATTAAGATAAAATAACAATTAAAGTGGCATTATGTTTAACAAAATCCTTGAAAAAGACAAGTTTTTCAAAAAATTTTTTTTCACGAAAACCATTTTTAATTATTATTTCTTTAATTCTCTTTAGCTAAAAATGTAGGATGAGACAGTTTCAGAAGAAAAAAAATTTCAGGGTCAAACTGACCCAGTGTGACTGTCCAGAGTTAACCAATATTTTTCAGTATTTGGCGGCAATTCGTTACCGCGAATCTTGATTCTTTATTAAAAATACCAAAATTTTTTAAAAAATAACGCTTCCTAGAAATGATGTCCATTAAAATAACCTACTTATTATTATATAAGAGCAAATAAAAATAAATATAAAAATATTATAAAATTACAGGACAGTGAATTACTGGCTTACCTGCAAGATCTAATAGACAGTAAAGAAAAGGAATTGTTTTTGGTTGTTTCGAAAGAAGTGGACAGCAATCAAGGCTGGTTACGTGAGACTCGGGAAAATAGAGAATGCTCCAACGTCGATCAAAACTCCATCACATACATAGAAGATGGATTTGCTTCAGACATTGATTTGAAGAAGGCCATGCCCGAAGATGTTTTAAATGAAAACGAACACTTTCAAAATAACCAAAATTTTAGATAGTCAATGCGAATGTGGTTGTGAACGATCTTTACTCAAATCATCTGTCAAAAACGCAGAGGCTCTTACTCTTGAGCAAAATAACAGTGACAATAGCTCAACGGTCAACTGAACAAAAAACCACCGATAGAAATATATGGAGATAGTTATCAAAGTAATATATTGCTATTTATTGTAAGAAAACATCAAAAAGAAGGCAAACTTCTAATGTTATTGCGTCAAAGATACTGCAAAAGGACGTTTGCACTAATTTCATTTGTTGCACACTTGTTATACGTAAACCAAGTCAAAATCGTATTCGAAACACCCTGAAAAAGAAAGCTGTAATTTGGTCGCTGAATTTGTATGCTGTAGACTCAATGTAAATTAGACTTACAGAAACTAATAAAATCGGTAGATAAAATTTTCTGTATCTACCGATGTTTGATTACGCTTAGGTAATGTTTTGTAACGATATTCACTCTGCATTTCTGTCAAGTCATTCAACTTAGATAGTTCATCGAACCTTTACATTCATAATTACTTTAGACATTTCAATATTATAAATTTAATAATGAAGAACAAGGTGTTTCTTTCTTTTTGTCATTTGAATTAATTCGATGAACCTTCGAGAGACTCGTTAACAACGTGATAGGCGAAAGCCAATCAGACGTCGATATTAAGATGTGTTGAAGTTTTGAATTATTTTTATCCTCTGAGAAATAAGTTTGAATTTTTTAGAGTGCGTATGTGCGCGTGTGTGTATTTGTGTATGTATGGATATGTATTAGGATGGTCGGAAATACAAAAATTTTGATTTTCGCATAAAAATTATGTGTTGAAAACCTTTTTAAAATCAATTGATTTTATAAACAGGTCAAAATAGCCAAAAAATAGGGTTTTCTCAATTTTTTTTCAAAACTATTTATTTGACCGCAGAATATTTACAATAAAAGTTGTACAGTTAAATGAAAGACATCGTTGTCATTTACATCATTTGTCCTTGGACCAACCTTTTTCGAGAAAATTAAAAAAAAAGAAACCTTAAGTGAAAAATGAAATAATAAATTAATTTATATTCAGACGTCAAAAAGGTTCTGTTCACGATAAAACTATTCCTTTTGCTGTGATTTAAAAAAAAAATAATTAATTTTAAGTATGACAATTTGAAACTTAAAGTTTATAAATTCAAATTCATTCATTAATAAATGAATTAATAATAAATAAATTTATTCAATTCATTTTGCGATTAAATTGTCTTTATATTTTCTTAATAGTCAAGTGTAGTTACTAAATGCAAAAAAGTTACAGTTTCATAATCAAATTGTTGAATTAACACTACAAATAAAAAATTAAAAATAATTCTGTTTTGTGAATTGGTTCAGTGGTTCAGTGCTTTTGCATATAACAAAATCAAGATTTTTTACACCGTTTAATAAAATCCTCATAAATAAAGTATACTTGAGTAAGATTAGTAAAGGGACGTGTGGATAGTGAGATAGTGGAATCTGCTAAGAGCTTGGATATCACGAGTCTACTCAGACACACACATACGCACGTAAGGATCTCCTCGACTACATATAATATTATTTCTTAATTGCATGACCATTATTATTATTTTGTACTAAAGAGGGGCCCTATTTGGGCCGAAACATTTACCGATCTTTTCATGTTTTTTATTTACAAATAAGTAGTAGATCTTACGAAATAGACCCCACAGCCAATAAAATATTATCAACAATTAAAATATTATTCAAATTTTCATTTACACTTTATTTTAAACTTTCTCGAAAACGGTTAATTTCATTAAAAAATGTTATGAATAAAAAAGATGTATTTCATTGAGCTCAACAAAACTTTTATTGTAAATATTCTGCGGTTAAATAAATAGTTCTGGAAAAAATTGCGAAAAACCTATTTTTCCGGCTATTTTGACCTGTCGTCGGTTCTAAAAATTAATTCATTTCAAAAATTTTTTTCACACATAATTTTGATGTGAAAAGACATCTTTTCCCATTGGTCCGAGGATGAAATTAAAATTTTTGTATTTTCGATCCACCCTAATATATATGTGGGGCATAATTTCTGAAGTGTACACACCCGAAATTAAAATTTTTGTATTTTCGATCCACCCTAATATGTATATGGGGCATAATTTCTGAAGTGTACTCACCCGAAAAAAATCAGATTGTCTGATTGGGTCCAAATTTGCACAAATTTTAGTCCTCTTGAATGGTACTTTTCACAAAAAAAGATGGATCACTTTAGTCAAAAGCTCTTCGAGGTAGAAGGGGTGAAATTTTTGGAATTTGTGCTCACAGCCTTCATTTTGAACATATATAACAATTTTTTTAAGGCATAAAAAAATTCAAGGGTAAAACCAATTATATGGCTTCATATGGTCAATTTAAATAAAAGACAGGAACGAGGTCCATATAATTAAAGATGAAACATTTGAAGTCATAATGTAACACTCACTTTATTTTTATAATATTATTTTACAAGTTAAATGCGGGAATGTCTCAGAATTGATGAATAAATCA
>JBAGKK010016212.1:0-11739 GCA_037177015.1 Euceroptres primus
TGCTCTTCCTCAGGAACAGGTCTCTTTACAGTAACTTCATCAGATACATCTTCAGGAATAGACTTCTTTTTCGGCTTTCTTTTTATTTTTACTTCCTCGACTGTGACCTCTATTTCCTGTTTTTCTTCTGAAATTGGCTTCTTAATTGTTATTTCCTCAGCAGTTTCTTCAGACATAGGTGTAATTTTCGGTTTCTTCTTTATCGTAACTACATCAGCCTCTTCAGGTACCTCATCCTTTAACGGTTTCTTCGGCTTCATTTTTTTCTTGACGGTAAATTCTTCTGTATCTTCAATTTCTTTTTCCGTTGAATCCGGAGATTTCTGTGGAAAGAATTCTGTACCTTCCTTTTCTGGTTTGTGTTTCTTCCATCCTTTAAGTGTTATAGTTTCAGGTTGATCCTCTGGTTTTTCTGCATCAGGTATTCTGAATTTGACATCTGGTTGCTCTTCAGGCTCTTGTGGCTTGGGCTTTCCTTTCTCTATGGGAATCTGTTCTACCTCTTGATCAGGTTTCGGTTTCTTTGTCCGCTTGTAAGTTTTTGTATCCTCTACATCCTGGGGTTTTTCAGGATGATCCTCTTCAGGGGGAACATATTCTTCGAGTTCAGGCCTCTCAAAGTCAGTTGGTTTGAATTCTTCCGGCTGAAGTTTCAGCTTCTTCTCTGATTTTTTCTTCTTAGGAACATCTTCCGTAGATTCCGTAATCTTCGGCTTCTTTGGAATTTCTTCAGTATCTTCCGGAACTTTTTCAGGAATCTTCTTTAATTTAACTGCCTCAGGTTGTTCTTCTTCTTTTCCGGGGACTTTGCCTTTACCAATTTTGATTTTCTCCTTAGGTTTCTCATCCTCTTTAGGCTCTTTAGGTTTTCGTTCGTACACAGATTTATCTTCTATTTCTTCTAAAGGAACCTTTTTCAACTCCTCAAATTCTAGATCTAACTTTTCTAAATCGGCAAGTTCCTTCTCAGGCAATTTAGGTTTCTTATATTTCTTTTTAAGAACTTTCAAAGCTTCTTCCGTATTTCTTGACAGTATGCCGTTTTGTATGGGGTTTTCTTCTAATATAGTAAATTTAGGGAACTGAAGTCCTGGAGGATAATCTCCGACGAAAGTGATGCGGCTTCTCAAGTGTATTTTCGGAATTTTCGTACTTTTGGACTCCCTTCGCTTTGTAACAGGTGCTTTCTTTAATTTGATCTCGGCAAACTGTACAACTTCCATAGGTTGAGAGTATACCAATTTAGTTGGCGTTATTTCTTTTCTTTCGATCTTTGTAGGGACCAATTTTTGCATGAACTCAGGCAACGGCTTTTTGTCTTTTTTCTTTTTGCTTGGTTCCCACTGAATTTTCTCGGGCATGGGTTCTAGTACTGGTCTCTCGTATTCAGGTTCAACCCATTCGTCAATCTCTTCCTTCTTTGGAACAGGTTTTTTCTTTTTCTTTTTAATCACCTTTTGTTCTGCAGTTTCCTCTGTTGTTTTGGTAGTTTTTTCCGGTTCTTGAGGTTTACGTAGTGTGATATCTTCCACCATTTCTTTGGAATCTGTAATTTCATCGGTTACTGTATCTTTCTCGACAGGTATATCAAGTTGTACATCTTCCGCAGGTTTCACCTTTTTATCTTTTGGTAATTTCTTTTTTAGTTTAGGTTTTGCTATTTCGTCTTCCAAGTCATCTTTAGGCTTTTTGTCCAACGGTTCTATATGAAGCTGCACATTTTCTTCTGTTGATTCGTCCTTTTTCGGTTCTTCCTTCTTCCAAGGCTTAAGAGTTATCTCTTCAGGTACATCTTCTGGTTTTTCTGCATCAGGTATTCTAAATTTGACATCTGGTTGCTCCTCAGGCCCTTGTGGCTTGGGCTTACCTTTCTCTATGGGAATCTGTTCTACCTCTTGATCAGGTTTCGGTTTTTCTATCCGCTTGTAAGGTTTTGGAACCTGCTCATCCTGGGGTTTTTCAGGGTGATCTTCTTCAGGACGAACATATTCTTCAAGTTCAGGCCTCTCAAAGTCAGTTGGTTTAAAATCTTCTGGCTGAAGTTTCGGCTTCTTCTCTGATCTTTTCTTTTTAGGAACATCTTCCGTAGATTCAGTACTCTTGGGCTTCTTTGAAATTTCTTCAGTATCTTCCGGAACCTTTTCAGGAATCTTCTTCAATTTAACTGCCTCAGGTTGTTCTTCTTCCTTTTCAGGAACTTTGCCTTTACCAATCTTGATTTTCTCCTTAGGTTTCTCATCCTCCTTAGGCTCTTTAGGTTTTCGTTCGTATACAGATTTATCTTCTATTTCTTCTAACGGAACCTTCTTCAACTCTTCAAACTCTAAATCTAACTTTTCTAAATCAGTAAGTTCCTTCTCAGGCAATTTAGGTTTCTTATATTTTTTCTTCAGGACTTTTAAAGCTTCTTCTGTATTTCTTGATAGTATGCCGTTTTGTATAGGATTTTCCTCTAAAATTGTGAGTTTTGGTAACTTAAGTCCTGGGGGATAATCTCCGATAAAAGTGATTCGGCTTTTCAAGTGTATTTTCGGAATTTTCGTACTTTTAGATTCTCTTCGCTTCGGAGTAGGTGCTTTCTTTAATTTAATCTCGGCAAACTGTACCACTTCTGTAGGTTGAGAGTATATCAATTTAGTTGGTGTGATTTCATTTCTTTCGATTTTCGTAGGGATTAATTTTTGCGTCGACTCGGGCAATGGCTTTTTGTCTTTCTTCTTTTTGCTGGGTTCCCACTGAATTTTCTCTGGCATGGGTTCCAGAACTGGTCTCTCATATTCAGGTTCAACCCATTCTTCGAGCTCGTCCTTCTTTGGAACTAGCCTTTTCTTTTTCTTTTTAATAACCTTTTTCTCTATAATTTCCTCTGTAATTTCCTTTTTAGGTTGTTCGTCAGGAGCTTTTTCAGATTCTAAAGTTTCTTGTTCAGAAGAAACTTCAATTTCTTTATCAGACATTTTTTCTTTTGGTTGATCATCGAAAATTTCTTGTACTGGAACAGTTTGCTCTTCTAATGTATCTTTAGGCTTTTCAAAATCTTCCTGAATGTCTTTAGGAACTTTCTTCTTCTTCTTACTGATTTTTCCTATTGGAGCCTCAGTTATTATCAAAGTACTTTCTTCTACTTCATCCTTAATGGGCACTGCTTGCTCTTGAATTAGAAGTTTCTCCTCAGGAAGCTTTTCAACTGTATCTCCAGTAATGATTTCAGTTGTTTCAATATTCTCTTTTGGAATCACTTCTCTCGTAGCTACTGTTTTCACTGGTTTCAGAATTTTGATATCTTCTGCAATATCTTTGGGTTCTGTAATTTCATTGGTAGTTGCATCTTTTTCTTCAGGTATGTCTCGAGGTACTTCTTCCGCAGGCTTTACCTTCTTATCTTTAGGTACTTTCTTTTTTAATTTAGGTTTTACTGCTTCGTCTTCAACATCATTCTCAGGTTTTTTATCCATCGGTTCTATATGAAGTAAAGTTTTCTCTTCTGGAGATTCATCTTTTTCCGGTTTCTCCTTCTTCCAAGGCTTAAGAGTTATCTCCTCAGGTACATCTTCTGGTTTTTCTGCAGCAGGTATTCGAAATTTAACATCTGGTTGTTCTTCAGGCTCCTGCGGCTTGGGCTTTCCTTTCTCTATGGGAATCTGTTCTACCTCTTGATCAGGTTTCGGTTTCTTTGTCCGCTTGTAAGGTTTTGTATCCTCTACATCCTGGGGTTTTTCAGGATGATCCTCTTCAGGGGGAACATATTCTTCAAGTTCAGGCCTCTCAAAGTCAGTTGGTTTAAAATCTTCTGGCTGTAGTTTCGGCTTCTTCTCTAATTTTTTCTTTTTAGGAACATCTTCCGTAGATTCCGGAATCTTCGGCTTCTTTGGAATTTCTTCAGTATCTTCCGGAACCTTTTCAGGAATCTTCTTCAATTTAACTGCCTCAGGTTGTTCTTCTTCCTTTTCAGGAACTTTGCCTTTACCAATCTTGATTTTCTCCTTAGGTTTCTCATCCTCCTTAGGCTCTTTAGGTTTTCGTTGGTATAGAGATTTATCTTCTATTTCTTCTAAAGGAACCTTTTTCAACTCCTCAAATTCTAGATCTAACTTTTCTAAATCGGCAAGTTCCTTCTCAGGCAATTTAGGCTTTTTATGTTTCTTTTTAAGGACTTTCAAAGCTTCTTCCGTATTTCTTGACAGTAATCCGTTTTGTATGGGCTTTTCTTCTAATATAGAAAATTTAGGAAACTGAAGTCCTGGAGGATAATCTTCGACGAAAGTAATGCGGCTTTTTAATCGTATTTTCGGAATTTTCGTACTCTTAGATTCTCTTTGCTTCGGAGTAGGTGCTTTCTTTAATTTGATCTCGGCAAACTGTACAACATCTGTAGGTTGGGAGTATATCAATTTGGTTGGTGTGAGTTCATTCCTTTCGATTTTCATAGGGATCAATTTTTCTGCGGACTCAGGCAAAGGCTTTTTGTCCTTTTTCTTTTTGCTGGGTTCCCACTGAATTTTCTCTGGCATGGGTTCCAGAACTGGTCTCTCATATTCAGGTTCAACCCATTCTTCGAGCTCGTCCTTCTTTGGAACTAGCCTTTTCTTTTTCTTTTTAATAACCTTTTTCTCTGGTATTCCCTCTGAGGATTGTTCGTCAGGAGCTTTTTCAGATTCTAAAGTTTCTTGTTCAGGAGCAACTTCAGTTTCTTTATACGAAATTTTTTCTTCTGGTTGATCATCGAGAATTCCTTGTACTGGAACAGCTTGCTCTTCCAATGTGTCTTTAGGCTTTTCAAAATCTTCCTGAATGTCTTTAGGAACTTTCTTCTTCTTCTTACTGATTTTTTCTATTGGAGCCTCAGTTATTATCAAATTACTTTCTTCTACTTCATCCTTAATGGGCACTGCTTGCTCTTGCATTGGAAGTTTCTCCTCAGGAAGCTTTTCAACTGTATCTCCAGTAATTACTTCAGTTGTTTCAATATTCTCTTTTGGAATTACTTCTCTCGTAGCCGCTGATTTGTCTGGTTTCAGAATCCTTATATCTTCTGCTATTTCTTTGGATTCTGTAATTTCATTGGTAGTTGCATCTTTTTCTTCGGGTATGTCTTGAGGTACTTCTACCGCAGGCTTGACCTTCTTATCTTTAGGTACTTTCTTTTTTAATTTAGACTTTACTGCTTCATCTTCAACATCGTCCTTAGGTTTTTTATCTAATGGTTCTATATGAAGTAAAGTTTCTTCTTCTGGAGATTCATCTTTTTCCGGTTTGTCCTTCTTCCAAGGCTTAAGAGTTATCTCTTCAGGTACATCCTCTGGTTTTTCTGCGGCAGGTATTCTAAATTTGACATCTGGTTGCTCTTCAGGCTCTTGTGGCTTGGGCTTACCTTTCTCTATGGGAATCTGTTCTACCTCTTGATCAGGTTTCGGTTTCTTTGTCCGCTTGTAAGGTTTTGGAACCTGCTCATCCTGGGGTTTTTCAGGACGATCCTCTTCAGGAGGTACATATTCTTCAAGTTCAGGCCTCTCAAAGTCAGTTGGTTTGAAATCTTCTGGCTGTAGTTTCGGCTTCTTCTCTAATTTTTTCTTTTTAGGAACATCTTCCGTAGATTCCGGAATCTTCGGCTTCTTTGGAATTTCTTCGGTATCTTCCGGAACCTTTTCAGGAATCTTCTTCAATTTTACTGCCTCAGGTTGGTCTTCTTCTTTTTCGGGAACTTTGCCTTTACCAATTTTGATTTTCTCCTTAGGTTTCTCATCCTCCTTAGGCTTCTTAGGTTTTCGTTCGTATACAGATTTATCTTCTATTTCTTCTAACGGAACCTTCTTCAACTCCTCAAACTCTAAATCTAACTTTTCTAAATCAGTAAGTTCCTTCTCAGGCAATTTAGGTTTCTTATATTTTTTCTTCAGTACTTTTAAAGCTTCTTCTGCATTTCTTGATAGTATTCCGTTTTGTATAGGATTTTCTTCTAAAATTGTGAATTTTGGTAACTGAAGCCCTGGAGGATAGTCTCCGATGAAAGTGATTCGGCTTTTTAAGTGTATTTTCGGAATTTTTATACTTTTAGATTCTCTTCGCCTTGGGGTAGGTGCTTTCTTTAATTTGATCTCGGCAAACTGTACAACATCCGTAGGTTGGGTGTATATCAATTTCGTTGGTGTTATTTCCTTCCTTTCGATCTTTGTAGGGACCAATTTTTGCGTGGACTCAGGCAGTGGCTTTTTATCTTTCTTCTTTTTGCTGGGTTCCCACTGAATTTTCTCTGGCATGGGTTCCAATACTGGTCTTTCATATTCAGGTTCTACCCATTCTTCAATTTCGTCCTTCTTTGGAACTGGCTTTTTCTTTTTCTTTCTAATCACTTTCTTCTCCGGGATTTCTACTGAAGGTTGTTCTTCAGGAACTTTTTCAGATTCTGATGTTAGCTCTTGTGGTGCAGCTGTAATATCTAGCGGTTTTTCTGGACTTATTTCTTTTTCTTGGCAGCGTTCTTCGATGGTTACCTTCTTTTTTACCTTCTTTTTGGTTGAATCCTGCACTAATATACCAGTTATTTTTACTTTTTCAGGTTGTTCTTCCGTTGATTGCAATGGTTTTTCTGTTTGAGTATCTTCTAGGAGTATTTCTGCAGTTGTTTGCTCTGATATTACTTCTGTTGTTTTAATACTAAATTTCGGTATTATTTCTGCTTTTGCCCTAGCTTTTTCTGGTTTCTCGTCTTTCACCAAATCATCAGGAGTCATTTGAGCATTAACCTCAGTTGTCTGCAGAGCATCGATTGGGATAATTTTTTTAGTTGCGGTTGCCTCTGGTTTTACCTCATCTATTATTTCCTCTGTTGAACTGCTTTGAATGAGTTCGGATGTCTCAATTCCCTCCAGTGTCAGTATTTCCTTTCTTGCTTTAACTTTTTTAGGCTTCTCTACTTGTATTTCGTTAATAGTCTCTTGCAAGGTTACTTCTGTTATTTCTACAGATTCTTTTTCGTCTATGAAAGACTTAGCTGTCTTCATAGATGGTTTATCTATAACAATTACTTCTATAATGTCTTCTGGAATGTCGTCTTCTGAAACAAAGGCCTTTTTCTTTTTTATTACTTTTTTGGTTGGCGTTTCAATTATTTCGACGATTTGCTGTTCCTCCATTATGACCGTATCCTCAATCGGTGTGTCTGTAATTTCTTCGATTACTTTTACAACTTCGTCTTTTCTCGTTGGTTTCTTTTTCTTTTTCACAATTTTCTTTAGGGGAGTTTCTGTAACCTCAATGATTTCTTCCTCTTCAGTAATATCTTCCTTTCTGATGATGTCAGGTACTTTTTTAACGTCGATCTCGGTTATTTTAACGATATCTAGTTTTTCAACTGCAGGTTTCGCTTTCTTTTTAGCTGGCTTTTCTATGACGATTTCTTCTATGGTTTCCTCTGGAATATTATCTTCTGAAACTTGAGCTTTCTTCTTGCGAATTATCTTTTTCGTCGGTGTTTCAATAATTTCCATGATGTTCTGTTCCTCCATAATGACTGTGTCCTCAATCGGAGTATCTGTAATTTCTTCGATTACTTTTACAACTTCGTTCTTTGTCGTTGGTTTCTTTTTCTTTTTCACAATTCTCTTTAGGGGAGTTTCTGTCACTTCAATGATTTCTTCCTCTTCAGTAACATCTTCCTTTCTGATGATGTCCGGTACTTTTTTAACGTCGATCTCGGTTATTTTGACAGTATCTAATTCATCTATTAATGGTTTTGCTTTAAGTTTCTGTGGTTTCTCCGTAATAAATTCCTGTACAATTTCATCTGTTGTTTCCTCTTGCGCTTTTCTAGGTGTCTTCTTTTTCATTTTCGTTGTCACAGTTTCTTCAATGATTTCCTGTCAATTTACGAATCCGTTAGTAACAACATAAAAATTGTTGGAGTCTAGAACGATATATTGCGTATTAAGGGAGATTGACCCGAACTGCATAAGTTTCTGATCTACTGGATAATACGAAAAAATTACAATATATTTTGAATTAAACGAAGTCTAGTAATTTTTTTAAGTATAATTATCAAAAAGGGATTACGTCATAATGTTTTATCTTAAATTTGGTACGTAATACCCACTTTCCTCTTTACTGTAAAACGTATTAATATATAAAGAAAAAACTTTTCCAGCCACTCTCTCCTACCATATGTACATTTCCTTTTGTTCAGTATCAACAAATGTAAATACATGAGTTTCAAAATTTTCACCATTGAAATTATCCTTGTTTGAGAAAACAATATTTGAAATTGGCTAATCGAAACTTTTCTATTAACTGGAAAATATGATTTCGAATATTGAGAGCTTCATGTGGACGAAAATTTTAAATATAAAAAAATATTTAAAAAATATCTTAACATCGGATTCTTAATTCTTGAAAAGTTGATAAAGGTCGGTTGCATAGCGATAGCTGTTAATATTCACCAAATTCTCCACTATATTTTATGGTTTCAGAACGAAAAAATATGTATTCTATTCTAGGGTTAAATATATCACCAATACTTACTACTTCTTTATTCTCCATTGTAATATCTGAAAAAGAAAATTACATGAACAATAAGTTTTTGTTTCTTCGCTTTTTGCTATAGTTTGTTTGCATAAATTAAGAACTTTTCACTTTTTTTGTGATGTGTTATTCTGTAAAAAGAAATGTTAACATAATGTATTTTAGAATATGAATAATAGGGCGTTTCACAAAAAACTTTTTTTCTTTTCTCCGCGGTCTTCT
Source organism: Euceroptres primus (assembly GCA_037177015.1). NCBI lineage: Eukaryota > Metazoa > Arthropoda > Insecta > Hymenoptera > Figitidae > Euceroptres > Euceroptres primus. The sequence continues at coordinate 8,737 of JBAGKK010016212.1, forward strand.
CTTGACAGTTTCTTCATTTGGGTGAAAAAACCCCATATTTTTTCAGATTAAAACAAAATTTTGTATAGGTCACGGAAATCGATTTTTTGCAAAAATCGAGAATTTTGAAGTTTTCGATTTTTAAAAAATATAAATATTGATTTGATAAATATTTCTTTCACGTGAGAACCACAAAACTGTGATTTTCAGCTGATCGAAAAAAAAAATATTTCGCGCCAGTAGAGGCCATAAAATAAAGGTATGGGATATAAGGGATTTAGGGATATAATAATTCATTTATTTAGGAGCGTAATCACGAAATCGTACCTTTTATGTCCTCTAGCGACGCTAAACATATATTTTTTCGACCAGTTCAAAATCACAGTTTTGTGCTTAGTATTGGAGACTATTCTCACGTGAAAGAAATTTTTTTCAAATCAATATTTATATTTTTTAAAAACCGAAGACTTCGATATAAAGTTTTCGATATAAAAGTTTTCGATATAAAAAAAATCGATGTCCGCGACTTCTAAAGATTTTTTTTAATCTGAAAAAAATATGGGAGTATTTCTTCATCCAAATGAACAAACTGTCAAGAGAAGATCGCGGAGAAACAAAACAAAGTTTTTTGTGAAACATCCTAATGAATATCTTAACAGATGTTTATTTCATATTAACTATGTAACCTGCTAATTATAAGAATGAAATAGCATTTTAATTGATATATGTTACAGAATTTCAATGCAAATATGTAGTGTGGTAAATCGTATAAACGGTAACATGTGTAAGCTTACCTTCCGAAATTGCATTATCATCATGGATTTGTTGTGTTGATGTGGTGTATTGCAATTTTTTGTGTATTGGAGTAGTGTCTTCGAACTCGTCAATTACAGAAGTTACAGGTTCTTTACCTGACTCTTCAACTATTACAGATTCAATAACATGTGCTTTACCTTCATGATGCTTAGTAATACGCTTCTTTCGAATTTTTAATGGTTTCTTGTCTTCGGCTTTCACATCAGCAATAATAACTTCTTCTCGTGTTTCTTCTATGACAATAGGCGCGACCATTTCAATCGCAGGAATCTCTTCTAGTTTAACTTCACGAACAGCAACAGTATTATGCTCTGCATCTCTATCTTCAATAGTAACCTCCTCAAAAATTTCGGGAGTTTCATTTCCTCGAGTCTTTGTGGTTTTCTTTCTAATCACTCGTCTTCTCTTTCCACCAGGAAGTGTATCTGCAGTTGTAACTGTATCTATAACTTCTACGACATTATTATCTACGGGAGTAAACTTAGGTTCCTGGTCCAACAGTTTTTTATCTTTCTCCGGTTTGTCCTTCTTCCAAGGCTTAAGAGTTATCTCTTCAGGTACATCCTCTGGTTTTTCTGCGGCAGGTATTCTAAATTTGACATCTGGTTGCTCTTCAGGCTCTTGTGGCTTGGCCTTACCTTTCTCTATGGGAATCTGTTCTACCTCTTGAACAGGTTTCGGTTTCTTTGTCCGCTTGTAAGGTTTTGTATCCTCTACATCCTGGGGTTTTTCAAGATGATCCTCTTCAGGGGGAACATATTCTTCAAGTTCAGGCCTCTCAAAGTCAGTTAGTTTGAAATCTTCTGGCTGTAGTTTCGGCTTCTTCTCTAATTTTTTCTTTTTAGGAACATCTTCCGTAGATTCCGTCCTCTTGGGCTTCTTTGGAATTTCTGCGGTATGTTCCGGAACCTTCTCAGGAATCTTCTTCAATTTTACTGCCTCAGGTTGTTCTTCTTGTTTTTCGGGAACCTTGCCTTTACCAATTTTGATTTTCTTCTTAGGTTTCTCATCCTCCTTAGGCTCTTTAGGTTTTCGTTCGTATACAGATTTATCTTCTATTTCTTCTAACGGAACCTTCTTCAACTCCTCCAACTCTAAATCTAACTTTTCTAAATTATTGAGACTCTTCTCAGGCAATTTAGGTTTCTTATATTTCTTCTTAAGAACTTTCAATGCTTCTTCTGCGTTTCTCGAAAGTATTCCATTTTGTAAAGGGTGTTCATCTAAAATATCAAATACAGGGAACAGAAGATCTGAAGGATAGTCCCCAACGAAATTTATTCGGCTTTTTAAACGAATTTTTGGAACTTTCAAGGCTTTAGGTTCTTTTCGCATCCGAATTGGAGCCCTCTTTAATTTAATCTCAGCAAAGTGAACAACGTCCGTTTGCTGTGAATACGTAAACTTCAATGGCCTAAATTCTTTCCTTTCGACCTTCATAGGCACCAACTTTTGCACGGACTCAGGTACTGGTTTTTTATCCTTTTTCTTCTTCTTTTTAATTGGTAATTGACTGATCGTTGATAGTTCCATGGTATCATCGGCTAAAACTTCAGTTTCTGGTTTTTCAATGACTTCTGTGAAGGCAGCCTTACACCCCTCTTCAACTGTAACATATTCAGTTTCCTGTTGTTTGCGTCCTTTCTTCTTAATGACCTTCTTCTTAGTTGTCTTACGAGGCTTACCCTCCAGAGTTGTCTCTTCAGTAATTGTAACATGCTCCCGAATTTCCTCAGTTTCTTTCGGTTTAGCAAACTGACTGATTAGTAAACCTTCAAGCGGTTCATCAGATAAAACTTCAAATTCTGGTTTTTCAATGACTTTTGTGACGGGAGACTTACCCTCCTCTTCAACTGTAACGTATTCAATTTCTTGTTGTTTGCGACCTTTCTTCTTAATGACCTTCTTCTTGGTTATTTTCCGAGGCTTCCCCTCCAGAGTTGTCTCTTCAGTAATCGTCACTTGCTCCCGAATTTCCTCAGTTTCTGTTGGTTCAGCAAACTCACTGATTGGTAAACCTTCAAAAGGTTCATCAGTTAAAACTTCAAATTCTGGTTTTTCAATGACTTCTGTGACGGGAGCCTTACCCTCCTCTTCAACTGTAACGTATTCAATTTCTTGTTGTTTGCGACCTTTCTTTTTAATGACCTTCTTCTTAGTTGTTTTACGAGGCTTACCCTCCAGAGTTGTCTCTTCAGTAATTGTAAC
>JBAGKK010016223.1:0-11737 GCA_037177015.1 Euceroptres primus
TGTGTTTATTCGCACATGTGTAATAAATAATAAATACAAATGTTTATATTTTACAGACAAATGGCCGCGAACAGCTTCAGGATTACCCTCCACTGCTGGTACTACAGCCAGCATAGCCTTCATTCGTAAAGGAAAAATTTACATCGGCCACGTAGGAGATTCTGGTATCATTTTGGGATATCAAGAGGAAGGAGACCCGCAATGGAAAGCCAAAGCATTAACAAAAGATCATAAGCCTGAAAGCGGACCTGAGATGACTAGGATTCAAGAATCGGGTGGCAAAGTTGTGAGCAAATCCGGCGTCCCTAGAGTAGTTTGGAATCGACCTCGCATAGGTCATAAAGGACCCGTCAGAAGGTCCACTCATATAGATGAAATTCCCTTTTTGGCTGTGGCTAGGGCTTTAGGCACGTATTTTTAATTTTCCCTTAGAAACTAGAATAATAATAGCTTATACATTATGTATTATAATTATAATAGAATAATAGAATAATAATAGCTAAAAAACATTTTTAGAGATGACAAAAAATATTGCGCCTCTTAAATCTGAAAGTTTTATTAAATATGATTTTCTTTTTCAGGTGATCTGTGGAGTTACAACTCCGAATTAGATACTTTTGTAGTGTCCCCTGAACCGGATGTCAAAGTGGTAACTATAGATGTTAAGACTCATAGATGTCTTATTTTTGGAACGGACGGTCTTTGGAATATGTTAACTCCACAAGCTGCCGTTGCGATTGTACAGGCTGCAGAAAGACATAATGAGAAGCATCTTATAGCTGCACAACGAAACGGTGGAGGGGTATGAATCATTTAATTTTATAATAAATGACAAAATTCGTTGCTTCAGAAATAAACAATTCTGCCCCCTTCGGGGGCTCATTCCCATCGCACGCTTTGCGCACCGATGTGTTTAATTGTCGTGCTGCATGTAAAGTCAAGTTGTTTCCCCATGATATATACTACTAATGCAAATAAGGAAATAAGTAAATTTTATAATCATCTGACTTATAGTCAACTTATTTTTCGCAAAGTTACTTCGACTTTAAAGAATATATTATCATTACGGCACTCGCGCTCGGTAATAATATAATTGAATTTCGAAAAATCAGAATGCAAAGGAATGATATAATTTATGAATTAATTTCATGATTTTTTGAAATTATAAATTCTACAGATTTTGGCATAAATATCCATTAAACAAAATTTTGAAGGAATAATGTGTTTTTTCTGTGGAAAAAAATTCTATTAGAATAATCCTCAGATCTTCTCCGCTATCTCTTGTCATTTTTCAAATAAAATAGAATTTTATGATTTTTTTTTCAAATTAAAAATTCTAGATTTAGATATAAAAATTAATGAAAAAAAATTTCGTACAAATAATTCGTTCGTCGTGGTTTTCTGATGTCTTAAACGTACTTCGAAATAAATTGCTGATGAGAATGCTCCCACATGCGGTGGGCAGATTTTTATATTTCTCGCGAATGCTTGATGTTTTATATTATCTTAACTTTCGAAAGTTATCGTGTCTACCGACGACGACACAATAGATAGACCGACAGGATCTGAAAATCCTTTTTTTCCGGATTCAGGGGGCCTCAAAACGTGGAGATTTAATGAAAACCAGGCGGGGGGTCAAATTTTACACAAAAGTAATACACTCTCATGCAGTGAGAATGTAAAAATTAATCTTTTTGTAATTAAATTATATCTATTCTTTATTTTTCCAGCAAAGCGACGTACATATGTGGATCAACCCATCTACGAGTTTGGTTGATCGTGCTTTAGAAAGGTGGTCTTCTACCAGACTGAGGGCCGATAATACTAGCGTCGTCACGCTAATGCTTGATCCTCCGGGGCCATCTCGCAGTGAGGTAAATATTGTTTAAGAAAATCTGATTAAAACCTTGAATTTATAAATTCAGGCTTCACAATCTTTACCCTATTCCCCTATTTTGCCTCCTTTTATTTAATATTTTCTCTTTTTTCAAAAAACTTTCTGTTTTTCCCCTTAAATGCAAACTGCATTAGTAAAATATTTTTATTTTATTTTATTTTTATTTATTGAAAAAGAAACTTATCTTTTAGATTAGACTAGGAGAAATAGATGAGCTCAAAATTCACGAGCAAAACGTTCATGTGACCTGGTGCATCCTCTGGAGCATCCGGGTTGTCGAGGTCTTCATGGTGATAACTATCGAACCCAGACTAAGGGAAATTTGCCAAATCTCCCAGGCGAATCTTAAAATTGTAGCTGGTAAGCTTTGCGGTGAACCAGAATCATCCTCTTTACTTAGGAACATATTTAAATCTTTGCAGATACAAATTAGCTAAAAGTTTCTTGAGGAATACATTTGAGTGACCTGGAGAATTCTTTGGAGCACCCGAGTTGAGGTTACCGTCATAAGAAAAGCTTCCTGCTGAACTTGAACTAACCTAATCCTCGTTTATATTCGTAAACATTTTTAATTCCGTTTTCGTTTCGGTTACAGTCAGAAATTTAGTTTCGTTATTTCTAAAAACCATATTACGAAATTTTTCTCATTTCGTTTCTGTTACACAATAACAAAACGAAATAAAACTACCAAGTGACTTTCGTTTCGGATACAAATAACGTAACGAAAAGAAACAAAAGTTTTGTTTCTCAGTAACGTAATGTAACAAAATAAAAACAATGTTTCGTTATGTTCGGATCCCTGATTTCCCTAGCTTTGAATTGCTCTTTCTGAATAATGAAATTCCCTTTGGCTTCCAAAGACATTGAGCGTTCTTAGCGAAGGTTATTTTAACTCTGATTTTTCTGTTAGCTGCCTCTGGTTGTTGGACTGGAGCAACGCTGGTTGGATCTTTATGGAGAGAGGGCTGTTGAAATCATGGAGAGACGTCGACAAGACACGAGGGATCAAGCCGAAGAAATCACCACCGCTGCAAGTCAGTTATTTCTTCCTAGATGATAAATTGATCCATTTTTTATTTGAATTTTTAGAATCTTCTCAAATTGAATTCTTGTTTTGATTATTTATTAACTTCCCAGGAGGGCAGACGATGAGGAGAGGTCCAGAAGACGATGCTAGAATTCGAAGAGCCACGGAAAGAGAAGGAAGACGTGCTCGACGCAGAAGAGCAAGGGAATTGGCTCCCACAGTCCCGAGACATTTAGACGGAATGTCGAGCGATGACGAAGTTACTGAACAGCAGAATCTCGCGTTTAAACAAACTAAAGGTAGGCTCGGTTCAAAATTTAATAATGCTTTGGCAATTCGATTCACTGTTTAAAATAGTTAATTAAATATTAGATCAATGGTTAATAATTCTCTTAATTGAAAAAATATGTATTTCTTGCAGAGGAGATCGACGACGAGACAAAAGATATTTTCTCCGACGTAATGGATGATTTCTGTACCGTGAGAGGAATTCTCTCGAAGTTGGAAACTTGGAAATCAACAGACTTGGAGGCTTACACCAATGCTTACGTTTCCATGTGTATTCCAAAAATGATTTCCCCTCTAATAAGAATGCAGCTCATTACTTGGAATCCAATCATGGTAGGCTCGAAATTTTACTGACTTTTGAAGACAAGTAGAACATTTGAAAACGATTACTAAAATTAATTTGTATTGTTTCAGGAAAGCACGGATTTAGAACGAACAAAGTGGTACAGTTCACTACTTTTATACTCTTGGGACATCAAGGAAACTGAAGAGTCGCTAAGGAAAGATCCGGATGTTCGATTAGTGCCATCTACTATGGAAAAAATTGTCATTCCTAGATTAACTAGTAAGTATTGCCTGGAATGTTATATTCAGTAGAATGAACTTGCGTGATTTAGTTTAATTTTTTTTGTATTGCAGCAATTGTCGAAAAAGTTTGGGACCCTATGTCCACTTCTCAAACACTTCGCCTCGTAGGAACAGTCAATCGATTGATAAGAGATTATCCAAATTTCAACGACTCGAGTAAACCCTTAGAGGCTCTTTTCAACGGGATCTTTGATAAAATCCAATCCGCGGTAGAAAACGATGTCTTCATTCCAATTTTTCCTAAGCAGTACGTTTTTCTTTTCTTGAAGTACACTCGTCGCCCGTAGAAGGGCCGGCCTCCGGGGTAGACGGTCCTTAATTCGATGCTATTAAAATCCAGTTTGAACCGGATTTAAAGCGACGAGCGAGTGCTCTTATGTCAACACTCAGGACCGCATATATATAGTCTCTGAACGTACAAAAGTAAATTCACAGAGAGTCGCGATGTAAACAACTTCTGACTGCCCGAGCGATGAGCTTCAGTGTAGGCCGTCAAGGGACGCTCAGGGGGGGGGAGACAGAACCAGTCAAGCGTGAACAGCTGTGAAGCCGGCCATATTACGGCCGGCCTTATTACGCGCGATGAGTGTACAAACATTATTAAAACTCTTTAATTTTTAATTGTAAAAATGAAAAGTATAATCTGTTTCTTTTTTTATTTGCAGAGTTTTAGATACAAAGCATCAATTCTTTCAACGACAGTTTGCAATGGCTGTAAAGCTTCTGAGGAATTTGCTCAGCTGGCAAGGACTTTTGGGAGATACACGGCTGAAGAATTTGGCCTTAGGATCACTCTTGAATCGCTATCTTTTAGCTGGATTGAGAGTCTCTCCGCCAACTGATGCGCTTTTAAAGGCGAATATGGTACGAATTTAATTGAGTTTTGGATTTAGAAATTAGGCAGAAGCTTGTGAATTTCCATTTAATCTGGATTTTTTTAATTTGATTTTTTCAAATAGTTCTTGGGTTAGGCTTTTAAATTCAGATTCTTCAGGAACTAAAAAGCTTCCAAATTGAATTCTTTAACATTTTAATTCTTTAGATTTACAAATCTCTCAAATTTTAAACGCCTTGAAATTCAAATTTGGATGCTTTGGATTCCGAGAGCTTTTACATTTCTAAAGTTACTAATTTACTTAAAAATCAAATGTATTTTACAGATCATGAGTACTCTTCCTCGAGCGTGGCTGCAAGGCGAAACAATCGAACATCTGAAGATGTTGGCTGCTTTGATTCAACAATTGAGCGAGCAATTGGATCAAGCAAATCCCAGTCATAAGTAAGTTAACTAAAATTATCTCAAACTTAAGCTCTTTTGAATTAAAATTAAACCAATTGAATCAGCAGAGTTTAGATCAAGATTTTCAGTAACTTTAATCCCTTGACTTGATATTTTAAAAGTATTTAGCATAAAATACTGAATAAAATAAACATAAAATATAAAATGTAATAAAATAAAATATAATAAAACAAATAAAATAAAAGAGACACGAAACTCATCGTCTGATTTTATGTTTCAGCGAAGCCTGGGAGTATTCGAAAGCCATTCTGAAAATAATCAAGACTTCTTGAATCGTCCATTACGAATTCCCAGAAATTTAAGTTACTTCCCCCGGCGGAACAAACCCGAAACCAGTGGTTGACTTGTTATGAAGAAAAGACACTGCTCTTGTAAATGACGCATAGTACTAAAAATAAAGTTACATCACGTTTATAGTTGAACAGAAAGAAAGAATTTTGTACAGTTGGCGCTGCAGCTTTTAATAGTAAACTTTTTAGACGATCTAATAATTTTATTATGTACATAATAAGATAGCAAATAAACAGGGGGCTGGGAAATGAATTTCGATCTTATTAATTGCAATTAAAAAATTTCTCCCTTAGACTTAATTCCATAGATTAAAAATCAGGATCAGAATTCTTTTCTGGTTTTCCAGAATTTCTTTTTTAAATTATTGTTTTAGAATTTTCTAAATATAAAAATGTATAGAATCGTTTGAAGGCGTCAAAAATCGTATTCTAAGTGAGTATTAGAGAATCGTTTATCAGCCTGGAAAACAGATAATGGAGTAGTTGGTAGGTAAAAGGTCAAAGATTTCCTTATCTTAATCCTTCGATTTATTCCCTAGCGCCTCATTTTATTTGATATGGATATTGACTCTCATTTTTATTTTTAATACAAGATATCAATGAGAAATTATAAATGAAATTAAAAGGAAAGAAGAAAGAAGATTTCGTTACAAAGTATCCAAGAATAGAGAAGTGCCTAAATTTGCGGATGTAAATATGAGCGGAAGATTAGACTCACACATTTCAATTTTACGTATATATGTGAGTCAATGAGATAGAGACTGTGATGTCATCTCTTGACTTCGTGAACTCCCTTCAGTTGTGACAGAAGCTTCTTCCACACCATGAGATCTCCAGGTACTTTCCCAGCATTTTTAATCTTAACGCGCTATTTTTTCATCGATTGCTAATTTTAGTTCCTCTCGTTAATTGAACTTGCTTTATACATTGACAGGGATTATCTTAAGGAAGCTCGAATTATTTGTAACTAAAAAATGAATTTGCTCGATGAACATGTTTTGTAGTAGTGAAAATGTCAGAAAATTGAATAACAATTTTTTATTTTAATCTAATATTGAATTTTTATATTTGATTTTTACAGAATCTCTAGAATAAAAGTTAGATAAAATAAAAGGTGAAATATTTCTAAGTTTGGGTACAATTTTGAAAAATATTAGAGTAGATTAGTTTTCTATTTTATTTGAAAAAGGATTCAGATTTTTCTTTTAAATAATTCGTTCTTTTTCAAATAACTTAATATCAATTCGGATACTTAATTTCTTTTTCAAATTTTTTTTTTCAAATTAAATTTTTCAATTTAAATCTAGAAATTTTTTTAAATTAAAAAGAATCTGTAAACCTAGAATACGAACAATTTAATTTTCTATTCTAGATTTACAAAATTAAAATTTTTTAGACTTAAACACATTTACAATTCCAAGCTGAAATTCAATTTCATAATAGAAAATAAGTATTTATCTGTTTGTTTTAGATGATCTTTTTGACAGGCCCCTGTCGCCACAGTATGGACAAAGAATTACATTTCTTCTTATCTTTCTTTGTATGACTCGTTCGGAAAGTTTATTTATGAAAGGAAAAGAATATACTTATTCTTATGAGGCAATTTCGAATACAGGAGTTCTTTTGCCCTCAAGAGCTTCATCTTCATGGGATTTTAAGGGATTTTTGAGAATTACAGCTGAAGAAAATTCAGCATTTATGAAGGTACAAAAGAAGGAAATTTTCTTGAAAACAACAAATAACGATGTATTTTTTTATTAATTAATAATTAATCAGTGGATAAATAATTTTAATGTACGTTGGGTCCTGAAATTGTTTATATTAATTTTCAAACACTGACCAGGAAATTTCATGCAAATTAAATAATTATAATTTAAATAAGTTTATTTATATTTAGAGAAATTGACAAATAAATTGAAAATTTTATTAGCTCGAATCTCTAAAAATGAACTCGTGGAATGGACCAGTTGACGAAAAAGGAGAGAATGTGGATGTTGATGTCAGTGTCAAAGAACTACTGAAACCTTTTATGGTTGAATACAAAATGGGTCTTGTAGAAAATTTTAGCATTGAAGCAGAACAAGTTTGGGCAACGAATATGAAAAGAAGCATTGCTGGTATTTTTCAACTGGATTTGATCAATTTGGATAAGCAAGTTGCATTTAATTCAATAGAGGTAACATATTTTTGAGGAATATCAATTATTATAATATTTATTTCATTTGCTAGAAATAATTATTTATTCTCTCTGCTTGAATTTTTAGGTTCAAATCTGAAAAGATTTATAGGAAATAAAATATTCCTGAGAAAAGATTTTCAAGTACTTAACAATGGTTTAAATATTTAAAAGCAATGTCTAAGAACCAAGATCTTATCAGAATTTTTTAAATTCAGATTTATAACTTTTTAAAACTATTTCCAAAATTTGTAGTCTTGGAGAGTTTTCTCAACTTATAATTTTAAATCTTGAAAATAACTAATTTTAAATCACTACAAAATTTACAATCATTACATTTTGAATACTTCAAATAAATTCCCTGTTTCTTGAAGTATCCTATTTTTTTGGAACCTTTATTTTTTTGAAGTGTCTTTATTTTCTCTCAAATTTTACAATTGAAAAGGAAACTCAAAATTTTTATTAAAACTAAGAATTATTTAAAATTCCAAAAATTATAATTAAAATAAAACAGTTGAAAAATTCAAACTATGATTCGAAAATGATTAGAAGTGAAAATTCGAAAATGATTAGAAGATAATAAATAATATAAGTTTTGAATTTAGGTGAACCACTATGGTCAATGTGAAATTGAATACGTAGTTACAAATGAATCATCTACGGAAAAATTGATAAGAAAAACTGTGGACCCTCGAACCTGTCGAGGACATCCACAAAGAAATTGGAGTAATGTTCCTCGAATGGAATGTCCTAATAACGATCAGGTACCTACAATATAAGTAAAAAAATAATTTAAAAAAAAGGATAAAATATTAATTACAATATTGAAAAATAATTTTTTTTCCAGAATCCCATATTAAAATCGAGTGATAGGCTTTATAAAGTATTTTCGAATGATAGTCAAATTATTATATCATTCATCAACGCAACTGGTGGAATTTATGTACAACCCTTTCAAAGTCTTGGAGAAGCTCAATATATTTTCACTCAGTAAGTTGATGAAAAATATTTTAGTAAGTGAATTAATTAGCGAAGCATAAATAAAACTGATTGGAAAGAAAAATAATTTAAATTAGTTAAATTCTAGATGACTGAAATATTAAGAATCTCATTTATTTATGATATTAGAAAATTAAAAAAATATATAGATCTAAATATTATAAACAAATAAAATACTATAAATAAAGGTTATTCTAACATTAAGAAAAACCTTTTTTTATATGTAATCCTTTTTAATTTTCTGATTTAATACAGAGGGTCAATAAATATATATTTATTTCTATTTCTGTTATTCATTTTTATTATTAAATGTTTATAAATTTATTCGTTCATAAATATTTGAATTTAATGTAATTTTTTTCTTTATTAAAATATAGACAACGTTTCCAACTTTTGTATGTAACGGACGCTGAGCCAAATAAATTAAAAACTGTCTCGATGCAAAGCAAAATTCTTCAACACGAACTTCCTGAGGATGATTTAACACAGGGTCGAGGAACTTTTGAAAAAGAAGCTGTATATAAAACTGTAAGCTTTATCCTCTCCTTCAAATAATCTAATTTTTTAAATTATTCAAAATAATTTGAATTCAGAATTCAAATTATTAAATAATTGAATAATGATTTTAATTATTAGAGAATCTCTTTAATATAATCCTTCTATATTTTTAAATTCCACGTCGTATGAAGAAAAGAATTAATTATTTAATGAGAATCTAACAAAATTCGTAATAGTTCAAAAATTTTCTTAAATTTTACATTAATTGACCATTTAAAATTTTAACCAGATCGGAATTCTTCTTGATCGATTAAGCCAGCGTCTCGAAAATCCAGGATTAGACATAGAAATAAATAATTTGCACAATACAACAATATCTGTCCTTCTTTACTATCTGAGCACTTTAAAGCAAGAAGATTTGCAAATTGTCTACAACAATATTTCTGGAACGAGCTACAAAGAAGAAACTGTAAGGTGCGAGATATTTAAAATAAACAATTAAATAATGTATGTAAATAATTTTAAAAATATTTCGATACAATTTTATGATAAAACAATTTTTTTAGGAATATGTTTCTGGAAGCTGTGCCTCAAATTGGAACTTCGGAAGCTGCCCTATTTGTTCTGAATTTAATTCAACAGAAAAAAGTTTCTGATATCACAGCTATTCAACTTTTAAGCAACCTTCCATTTCATATCAGGAAACCAGAAATACAATTACTCGTCAGTTTACAACCCTTGTTGAATTTTCCTGATAAAATTGCAATAGAGGTTCAAAATACTGGAATTCTCACTTATGGAACATTGATCTACAAAACTTGTCTTTCCTACTGTCCTTACGAAATGTTGGATGATTACGTGAGACTTTATCTTGACAAATTTACTGGTAATTTATTTATTGTCTTGCTTGTTAAAAAAAATAATTTTTAAGTTATTTAAAATTCTGATTTACATTTTATTTTCTAAACATTTCCTTTAATCCTTTTAATCGAATAAAACAACAATGAAGAAATATTTCTATTTCAGAAAGTCAGCAATATGAGAAAAAGATGGTTTGGCTGGAAGGATTAGCGAATATACAATTAGGAAGAGTAGTTGAATTTTTGGAGCCAATTGCAAGTGGAAGTAATTCAGAATCTAGACATCTTCGAGTTTTAGCAGCTTGGGCTTCTTTGCCAACTGCGCCATTAAGACCTGATGTGGTAAATTAAAACTGAATTTAAATGAGAATAATAATTTATGATTTCAATTTAAATTATTTTGTTTTGTGATTTTAATTAAAGTTGTTCAATGCTATAATTTATGAATTAATTTCTATAGATTTATCCAGTTTACTGGCCCATGTTGATCAATCGAACAGAGCATTTGGAATTGAGAATCGCATCTTTGACTTTGCTCATTGTTTCAAATCCATCACCAAGACGATTAATATCTCTTTTTTGGTACATGAAAGGAGAACCAGATATGCATCTCTACAATTTTTTCTATACAACTCTGAAGTCCATGGAACGAACCAATTTCCCTTGCTATGTCCATATGTATTATCAAAATTTCTTTTTAAATTACTTTTTTGAATTCAAAAATAATTTAATTTACAAAGAAATTAACTGAAAAATGAAAATGGTTTTATTTTCAGAGGAGGATTGGCTGCTCAATTTACGCGAATGCTTCAGAAGTCGACGAAAAATAAATTCATCGTCACTGGCAATTATCTTTTTGATTATCAAGATACTTATAGACATTTTGGAGCAATGATTCACGGAATTATAATTGCTAATCCTCTTACTAATATTCCTGAAGTAACTTACGTTACTTTAAATAATCATGGAAGTGGTATTAATCTCAACCATGTTTCGGTGAGTTTACTTTTCAATTTTCATTTTTCAAAAAAAATAATAGGCAGGCACATGTAGATATTTTTGGAAAATTTGGAATTGAAATTTTTCAGTTGTATATAAAAGCAGAGGGGTTTCTGCACACGATGACAACATATTTGGACAGTCCGACTCGAGTCGAGGAAATTTTGAAGCAATTTAAAATAAAGGAGAAAAGCTTAAATTCAGCCCATTTTGAAATAATTGCGAGAGTTCAACAAAAAGCGGTGCTCTGTTTGCATTTAAATCGGTCCTCTTTGATCAAAGCCTTTAAATGTAAGTTCAGAATTATTGAGAATTTAGAAAAATATTTCTTTATTTTAATTGTCTGTGTTTTTAATTTCATTTGAAAGATTTAATTAATTTTTAATTTGATTTAGATTTGGACTCTTTGCAACAGAGTACTTTCCATCTTTATCAAAATATGGAATTTCACATTAATCAACAGAGAATTCATGTGCCTTTAATAATGGAGTCAATCCAGGTCACTGATTTGGGTACAAATGTGAGAATCGCAGTAACAGCCACTTCATTATTTTCTATGAGAGGAAACTTTACACATGTTCCTAATTCTCGAAATAATCATGTCATTTTAAGGTTCGTTGTTATTTTTGAAAATTTTATTCCTCAAGAATATTAAAAGAAACATTCATTTTTACACTCGTCGTTGATTAAAGGACCGGGCTCGGGGGTAGACGGTCCTCTAAGCAATGCTATTCGAGGGAGTATCTTATGTCAACATTCAGGACCGCGTATATAGTCTCTGAACGTACAAAAGTAAATGCGCAGAGAGTCGTGAT
>JBAGKK010016244.1:0-11737 GCA_037177015.1 Euceroptres primus
GCCAATGAAATATTATCAACGATTTCTTATAGAGGGTCAATGAAAAATACGACATGTCTTCCAACATGTCACAATTCAATAGTTGATACACTCTGTTTTCGGAAGACAGTTTTCTTCGGGACAGTCGAATTATAATTAGCATATCAAGCTAATCATAAAAGAAAGGTGGGATGCCTACTGAAGGAGTTATTTATTGTTGATAAAATAGAAAACTTTAATTTAATTTAGATAAAAAAATTAATAAAAAAAATTCTCGAGAGTAATTCGTTAAAAAAGTAACGAATTTTTGAAAAAGTTACAGTTCTAGTAACTTTTGCAGTAATTTTGTATACATATTTTATATGTATAAAATTTAAAAAGAAACGTGTTTAACCATGGGAACATTTCGAAAATGGGCATGAATAAATTTTAATTTAATTAAAATTTAAAAAAATAAATAAAGTCGTACCTTATATTGAATTTTTTCACCTGAAAGCAAACAAAACAAATCTTTTTAATAATTGTATTATATACATCTATAAAAAAGGCTGGTATATATTTATCATGCAGCTCATGTATAGTTCAGATAATTTTTATTATTTGAAAATTATAAAAAACTTACCGTAATTTTTTAATACTGGATAGGTTCACACACAGCCACAAATCCGGAAAAAGTTTATTTCGCTATCGCGTATTGTTAAACCAAAATGATCTTGATCAATGTACGAGATAATAATTTTAAATTTTAATCTGGTATTAAAATCGACTTAATTATTCAATTTAAAATTTTGAATTTTTCAAACAAAACTTTGGTTGCCCTAATCAAATAATGTTAATAATAACAATTCCCAATTTTAAAATATTATTTTGCAACACATTTCTGTGCTAACTTAATTATTTAAAAAAAATCGATTTTCCAACATATTGCTGTGCTGACTTAATGTGAATAGAGCTAAAAATAAACACAAAGTAAAATTTAACCAATTTAAAATAAAAAACAAAATAACAAATCAACATAGTTACAAAGTGGGAGAAAATTAAATGGGCATCAATTTTTTATACACTAAAAGAAAGATGTCCATTTAAAATAGTTCCCTTCTTATTTCAACTGACAAAAATAATTTAGAAACTATTTTTCTCAGGGGGCTCTTCGGCATATACCCAATATTCTTTCTTGCCTAACACCGAACCGATTCTTGTGCTCGTGTTTCCCTATTATTTTGAGTCAAGCTCTATTTTTTGACGATTCGGATTAAATAATTCTGTAAAACTGACTTAGTAAGTTGATAAAATGATCAGGTGACCATTAAGACAAAGGAAAGTTTTTCCCATTGTGGAATATGAACAAAACTGATAATAGTATCAATATAAATCCAAGATAAAATATCGTAAGCGCCCGAGAAATATTTTATCCTGGTCCTGCTTAAATTGAAAATTGTAAACATTCACACGAGCTAGCTATATTTAAAAAATAGCAAAAATCATTCGTATAAACACACTCACTCCACGGTTCTCACACATTCTGTCCAGGTGCAAAAATCCTACACTAGGTCCCGGGACGAATCCGCCACCCTGGACTTGGTAGCTATTTTTTAGTAGCTTTGAATTCATTCAAAAATCCTAACATGCTATTCACCTTCTTCATATGCAGATTTCTTTGAGCTCTGAAAACATCCTATGAATGTTAACATCAAAGTTTCTCTAATAACAGTTAAAAAAATTAATTATACATAGGGAAAGATTTGAATTTTAAATATTGTAATTCAATCAAAAGTTTACTTGCAATGTAATATCAAAATTGATCAAAAGTTAAAAGATAGTTTTATTAAAAACTGAGGGGCTTATCACTTGTAATTTTAATGTACCTACATCTGAATTCAATGAATTTTGAAACTAGAGAAATCGAAATCATGGTGAATTCAAGCCATCAGGCAATGCAAAACATGGATGTGCCAATTCACAGGCAATCATTAATTACACTGGTCAACAGCCATTTTGCTGTAGAGTGGACAGTAACTTTTTTAGAGTAATTTAGGCCCCCTGAATCCAAAAATGACTATCATTTTGCTCAATCAGCTCTTGTTTACGAGATATCGTAAAAAACCCGTTTTTCGCGATATGCAAAAATTCGAATACTTGTATTTTTATTTCTCCTTAAAAACACCAAACATTGATTATTTATATAGCAGATATAGGTCCCAAAGAAACAGAAAAACTACATATTGTATATATTTATGATGATAATTTTTTTCAAAAATCATGTTTTTAACGAAAAAAAGTTGGATTTTTAGCTAAAATTCGCAAATTTACAAAATTCAAAGTACTGTTACAGAAACAATTCAAGTCAATTTCAACTGAATCGAATAAAAATTGTCAAAGTTACACCAAATTAGTTAATTTGGTGTAACTTTTGGTGACTCAAAGATAAGTTCAAATATTTTGAGTCTTATCTTATCTTATAATTTGAGTCTTATCAAAGATAAGACTTAAATTAGTTAATTTGGTGTAAATTTTGGTGACTCAAAGATAAGTATGTACTGTGACTAGGTAATTAATATTAATTTGTATATATTCAATATTTTATATAAAACAATTATGTTCACTTCTACTTATTACATTAAGTACAGTAGTGGCACATTAATTTTTATATTTTTCACTATCGAATTAATAACTAATTATCCGCGTCAAAAAACCTCAAGTGAATCACACAGTGAGTTTTCCAATGACGAATCCAAACTATCTTATATATTTATTAATGATAACTTAATGAGTGAATAATAATAATAACTTAATCAATGAATCATTGATACATCATGGAAAAAAGTGCAGTATATAGGTTACTCTGTAAATTGTAACGCGGCATTTCGTACGTATATTTCTTAGAATTTTGTGAATCTTACAAAGTCACACAGTTGACTTGACGATTTACCTTGCAGAAGTTACAATTTCACTCTGTCAGATTCACAAAATTCTTAAAAAATGCGTAAAAAAGGCCGCGTTACAATTTAAAGAGTAAATTGTACAATGTACTTTTTCCGTGATATTATGGTTAGTGCCAAAACAACACAGCAAAGAGCTATAAATACAACATTCTTTACCATACGTAAATCATTTTGATAAGAAATTCGAACTGAATAAAACCGTTATTCTTCTCCATGAATACTAATTTTTTTCTACAATATTTTTTTTTGATGGCCGACTATTATTGGAGTTTATAGCTCCAAAAAATCACTCCAAAAAATCACTGAGGAGAAGTTTCGCATCTGTTGAATGATTTTTTTTTCTATGGAAATAGTCATGTGCAATAACGTTTTATATGGAATTTTACTATTGCCATGTAGAAATCGTCATTGTTTTTTATTAAAAATATGAAATAAATACATGTTTATATCAATTACCTTGTTCACATTACTTATTTATGAGTCATAAATCTGCCACACGGAAAAAATAAGTATACTTTATTTTTAAAAATTTCGTGTTATTTTTATTAGAAGGTTCAAGACAGTCCTGGAAATAATGAAAAGAGTTCGGGACTGAGTTTCTGACTCTCGAAATAGTTTCGAGAGTCAAGGACTTAGACCCGTACTGTCATGAACTTTTCAATGAACGTTATATGACATTTTTAGAAATTTGTGGGCTATCCTAGAGTCTAGCGCAGTCAATTAAATTTTCAAGTACTTATTTTTTCCGTGCAAAAGTGAAAATGACCGTAACTACTAATTTGGGCACGCGCAGTTAATTTGGTGTAACTTTGACCATTTTTATTCGATTCAGTTGATGGCTACAAAGTGCGATAAATTTCATTGAAATCGGACTTGAATTGTTCCTGTAACAGCACTTTGAATTTTGTAAATTTGCGAATTTTGTCTGAAAATCCAATTTTTTTGTTGAAAACATGATTTTTGAAAAAATTATCATTATAAATGTGTGTACAATATGTAGTTTTTCTGTTTCATTGGGACCTATAGCTATTGTATAAATAATCAATGTTTGGTGTTTTTCAAGGAGAAATAAAAATACAAGTATTCGAATTTTTGCATATCGCGAAAAACGGTTTTTTTACGATATCTCGTAAACAAGAGCTGATTGAGCAAAAATGATAGTCATTTTTGGATCTAGAGGGCCAAAGTTACCCTAGAAAAGTACCGTCTACCCTGCAGCAAACAGAATTTTTTTTTTGTAGACCGTGTTATCATTCTATCATTCCACTATAATATATAAGAAA
Source organism: Euceroptres primus (assembly GCA_037177015.1). NCBI lineage: Eukaryota > Metazoa > Arthropoda > Insecta > Hymenoptera > Figitidae > Euceroptres > Euceroptres primus. Next base: position 4,205 of record JBAGKK010016244.1, read on the forward strand.
TGTATTGCTTATAAATTTGGCAATTTACAATTACCTACACAAACATTAATTACCATTCTACTAATGTATAAAAAATTTCTGTATAGGAAAAATTGAAGAATTGGTTGCACACTTTTCATTGCAATCCCTGTATATGAAAAGAACTGCAATAACTTTTACCATGTCAACAGAAAAGCTAATACTTTAGAGAAAAATTGAAAATTGATGTAGACTTGAACTCCAAGTAATCAACTTCTCCTTATAAATAATTACTAAATTGAAATTAAAACTCTACAAAAGGAATAAATTAAAAAAAAAGATTCAAATTAAAAGAAAATTCTCAGTAAAAATTATGATTCTAATAATCTTTTCTTGGTCTATATTAAAAACAGAATTAAATACTTGTATTGATTGGAAATTGATTAACAATTTCTAATGTAAAATGCATTAGTTAAGTAGATTTTACGAAAGTAGGATAACTTAATGCTTCGTTTTTTAATTTTTTAGATTGCATACAATAAAAAAGGACCAGAAAAGCCTAAGCTAATAAATGGTTTCCTACACACTGGTTTGAAATTATACAAAATCAACCAGTGGTCACTAGCTGATTTGTAAGTAATAAATTACAACCCGCCTCCGTGTCGATTCAGACCATTCATCCTACGATATGATGGAATTAAGAGGGACTTAAAAACCTACTCACCGTCGCGGATTCCCTCGGCAGAGCGATGACTGCATTGCCTCTTTTGGGCCAGTCATCAGAGATCCCTTCTCTTCTGCAGGGGCCACTTTTCTCAGCATCCTTCTTCCTGTCCTTCAGCACTGTAAAAATTAATAAATTTTATTAGATTTTCTAAGATTAATAAGGTCTTTGAAAAATGAAGGACATATTTTTTTAAACGTGAAGGAATTCAACTAATAATTGCCTAGAGTTAATCAAACAAATTTTCAAAAAATAGTAATTTTGGAAAATTTCTTAAAAATAACCAGTTAATATTTAATATTTTAGTAAATTATAGAGAAAAATGTCTTCTAGATTCTAGTTTTAAAAGAATTCAATTATATATTTTGAAAAACGTGACATATTTTGCTATATTATTATTAATATTACTATTAATTAATTTGGTAATAAAAAATTTAAAAAAGCTTAATAATATGTAAAATTTTCGAAAAACACAAAAACATATTAAAATTATTAATTAATTTGGTAATAAAAATTTTAAAAAAGCTTAATAATATGTCGAATTTTCGAAAAGCACAAAAATATATTAAAATTATAGTCAAATAGTTCAAAACCAAAAATGGAATTTTTTATGATTCCTTTGGATAATGGAGGCAGATTAAGACGTTTTAAATTAAAAATTCAAACTTTTTCAAATATTTTTTATTTTTCGCGGGCAACGAAAGTAGCGCCATCAGGCGACAAAAACTGATTTGAAATCGGTTGCCAGTCTTGCCACGTACTCGTTCCGTGGATTATAGAAATATTGCAAAATGGTGGCTGTTCAATACGGATTATGTGAACGTGGATTCCACGGTGTTTAATTTTATTAAAAAAAGTGCTTCGTCGTTCGACTCAAGAATGGGCGACGCAAAAGTTCAACACGGCACGGGCGAGATGAAGGGTTGGCTTTTCAAATGGACGAACTATCTGAAAGGTTATCAGCGCAGATGGTTTGTCCTGTCAAATGGCCTTCTGTCATACTACAGGTATTTTCTGACGTGATAGGATTTCGACAATTAAACTAACACTTTTAATCGCAGCCCTGTGTTTCGGAATTGCACTAGCAACTTTCTTAGCAAATCCACTTTTCCGAAACGTTATTCAGCGATTCTGTCTTTCTATTGTCCTCCCTCTGTTTAGATCCTTTTAACATACAAAATAATCCCGCTCCACATTTGGAGGCGATGGATTGGCACAGATTGCCTAAATTTTACGTTCAAAGTTTATGACTTTGTTTATTAAAGCAGGTTTGATTCACAACTCCTTTGTCTTTTTGTTCGAATAAAATAGATACATTATTGACTCAAAACATTCAGATCTTCCCTGTCCTTGACAGAGCAAGAGTTTTAATATATTTAATATTGATAGTTTATAAAACAATTTTTGATGATTCAAATATTCAATTTTCTTCAATCAAGGCCCTTGGTAATTACTGTTGAAAATTGTTTTAACCCCTGGGGGTGAGGCATGTTAGAGGAAACATCGTTGTTTTGTAAAATTGGGTCAAAGACTAGACAAGTGTTCATCTCTTCAAAACAGTGTGTTAGATACAATTATGAATACAATTTTTACTTCGAAGCATTATTTAGTTTACTTCAATTTATCATTTTTAAATTCTATTTTCAAAATATTGTATTAAAAATCTTTTGCCAATGACAGAAAATTGAAACTTTAGAAATCTTTACAAAGATTGATTTTACATAAAACATATTTTCTAAAATCATACATTATTCCTTACGTAAATGTAAAGTTTATAAAAAAGTGTACAGATGAATCTACTTTGCCAGCTGGTATGTTATTCTTAGAAAAAGTTGCAAATTCATGACTGTAGTTAACAAACGACAAGTGTGTGTTTGACCTAAGCAGATGCATCAATTTATTCAACATTGGCAAACTAGTTATTTTTCAAATTTTAGAAAAACTTTATTATAAAATTAAATCTGATTTGTGAAAAGATTAGGATTAAAAAGGAGAAATTCAAAAAAGAAAGTATTTCTGTTTAAATTTTTGTTAGTTTATCATTAAAGGTTTAAATAAAAAACAAAGTTATAATGCTAATGAGGCACACTTTCGTTCAGATACATAGTTAAGTTTTTTATATATTGCTATTTGTATGTAACTTTTTTTCTCGCAAAAGTAGATAAAATGTCACATACAAAGATTCTAAACAAATGAATGACTAATTAAGCTAGAAAAGAATTTTAGGCAAATTATTCATGTAAAACAGTATTACAATAGCATATTCTAGTTATAATATTAATTTTTCGTTGTTTAATTATTAGGAGGCAAACCAAGCTAATTAATATTTTTTATCACTCTGTTTTAACGATTAAGAGGAAAAGATAAAATACTACTGCATATTTAACACATGGGTATCTTTCATGAAACAGAGTCGCACATTCATTTTTCAATGCACTTAGCACAATTACATTTAATAAAAAGAGTTTCGAATCATTCTCAAAAGCATTTCATTATTTCGTTAACAATGTCTTCTATTAATGTGTACGTCTAATAAATGTACTATTTTCAGATTCTTGAAGACCAGAGTTCCCAATAACTATTATTTATTATCGATACTGCATTTTTTTCTTGTAACTTAAACTAAGGAATTCTAAACATATTTTACTTTATGCACCACAAAAAATCTCCCAATTTTTTTTATACACCTAGAATATGAATAAACAACATCCCAGCCTAACACCCATTTTCCCCAGTTTAAATTAGATGAATCTCGAAAAAAGCAGTAAAATTTATTCAAAAAAATTTTGCACTAAGTGAACAAGGGCCTATTTGTTTTATGGACTGTTTAGGGCTGAACCATCAGGGGGGCCAAAGATATCGACGCGACGCAAGCGGAGGGCTGGCAGAGCCTCCGAGTAAGTAAAAAGAAAATTAAACCGCCGAAATCCTGACCCTCCTTCAAAAAAAAGTCTTTTAACAAAGAAACAAAATTTTAGATATCTGTTTTGTCCAAAATAAAATTTAATCCTCTCACTCCATTCTGTTCTATGTTAATGCGGGAATTAATGTCTCCGGCGACTTGGTCCTTCTCGTTTTCCTTGGTTTATGTATCTGCCTTCAAGATTTTGTGTTCAATATTTTACGTCCAATTTTTTGTTGTGTTCCTGTCCAAGATGTCTTTGATTTTTGTTTATACATCATTGTTTAACTTCATTCGTCATGTAATTCAGAACAGTAATTACTTTCAAATCTGTTATGCAATCCATCACTTTGCACCTGCATTTCTATTAAAGTCATGTAGTTATATAACGTAATATTAGAGATATTGTTGACAGTTGCATTGGGGATCAAGGTTTCGAATTCTTGTCATTGTTGATGAGTGCTTGCATCAAATTCTGCCTGAGCTCCTCATCTTGCGATTTTAACACTAATCACTTTTGTAGCAATCTCAACACTAAACATCACGAAAAATAGTCCATTTTTAATCATAAGGATTCAAAGAAGTGGCAAATTCTAGATTTGCTTATAGAATTTTTTATCTAATTATATTTAGAGAACTAGTTTTGCCTATCATTTCTTTAGTAAACCAAACACGCATTAGGAAAAATCTATTAGTCACAAAAAACATTTACTTTCTCCTATTATTCTCTCTAGATTAGATAAGTTAGACTTTGGTATAGAGTTTATGTTCTAGATTAGAGAAAAAGATTAGAATTAGAACATTTTTAGGGAATCCAGACTTTCGAGTTTTCAGCTTTTCTTCTATTTTCCTTCTTTTTGCGATCCTTTATTATTTATTTTTATAGCGGAGAAAAGTGGATGTAGAAATTTCCTTATATTCTTAAATTAAGTAGGTAAACAATATAATGGAATTAATTTTTCAATTAATCAATTAATTAAATAAGTGTACAATATAATGGAATTAATTTTTCAATCCGAAATTCCATTATTAGTATTCTAATTTAGAAAATATAATTTTTTGTCATATCTGACGAAATTCATGTTTGCTTTCTCATAAAAATTAAAAAGTCAAGAGGATTAAAACAGTTTTTCTGTGTACAATCAAACATGAAGCTTTTCTAAGTGTTTTTGAAAAATTTCGATTAGATTGAAAATTTTTTAATTAGAGTGCATGATGTTTATAAACTTCTGCATGTTCATGGTGCCTCTTATGTAATTATCTGATTTCGTGGGTGAAAGTGCCATTGAGTCTTTGCAAAATGGATTTTTAAAAATAAGAAGTTGGAGATAACACAGTAGTCAAGTTCCTTACACAAGTACTAATTCACATTATTTATTTGCTGGGTGCTAATATGTAATTCATAATTTTAACACTGGTCTGACGATTCGGTTAGTGCTGGGCGAGGTTCATATTTGCTTATTTAGCCTTACATTTAACATAATCGATCAAAAACTTGAGTCTAAGCCTCATTATGCCAATAAAATTTCTATCATTTTATAGCGATACCATAGAAGGATTTGCGTGTTTTTTTTCTGTTTAGAAGCCCTGCAGAAATGTCTCACACATGCAGAGGCACGATATCTTTACATGGGGCCTTAATTCACACGGTGGACGCTTGTACCTTCGTCGTGAGCAATGGTGCTACACAAACTTTTCACATTAAGGCAGCCACCGAAGTCGAACGACAACAATGGGTCACTGCTCTCGAATTGGCGAAAGCAAAAGCCATTCAAGCCATGGAATCAGGTATTTTTAAACAATATATTTTGGGTATTTTTCAATTGATTTTATTGAATGAGAAAATTCTAATTGCAAATGATTGTTTCAGAAGAGGAGGAAGAAGAATATCAAGGCAATTCCAATCAGAAGGTGGAACAGGTTTCCAGTCTGAAAGACTTGACTGAACGTTTGGAACATTTACAAATGTGCAATGATTTATTGGCAAAAAAAGGGACGGGTCTTCAAAGGGCCATAAGTGACTTAGAGACTCAGGATCCTATCTCCCATGAACTATCCACAAAAGTAAAAGCCCTTAGCGAACGAGCTGCACATTTTCGCGTTGCTGCTATCGCAATGATCACTGTAAGTTTAGTTTAATTTTCTAAACTAGACTCTTCAATAGGGTGCCTCGAAAAAATAAACGAAATTAGAAATTGAAATCAGCCTAGTAATGAAAAGTTTATTTTGGGATCCTTATAACCTGTGCAACATTTGAAATGGATCGATCAACATCTTGAGATTTTCTCATAAATAAAGTCTAATTAAAAATCCACCCTACTCTTCAAATCAAAGACGATAACTATTTTTGATTTCTAATTTTTTCAGGCAAGCAGTGATTATTTACAACTGGCACAACAGCAGGAGCCAAAGTGGAAGAAGATGCTTCAACACGAACGAGATCAAAAAGTCAGAATAGAAAAAATGGTAGAGCAACTAGCTAGGCAACATTCTCACTTGGAGGAAGCGGCACAACACGCCTTGCCATCGGCCACTCCCACTGGACTCAGACCTTCTCGTAATGTCTAAACCTCAAACCTCAATTTCAATTGATTTTTTTATTAGTCAAAGAAAAAAACGTTTACACATTCATACTGTTTTCTTGTGTATTTCTCATAATCAATGCACGAAAACGAGTTCTGAAATCCTGTGTTTTTTATCAATCCTTAAAGTTTTAATCGGTAAATTTTTATCTACGTGAATTTGATTTCGAATTTCTTTATTCCTATGAAAAACAAATGTGTAAAAGTTTTCTTTTTAGATCTAAATTTGCCTGAAGTTCTGAACGTACAAATGAACGAAATTTTCATTTGATTTCATATTCAACTCAAATTTATTTTAAAATATGAATTATTAGCAAAGAAACTAATTTAATGATAAAAAAGCTCATGATGTTTATTTTCATTTGAAATCGGAACAATATTTCAAGATAAATTTGAGTTAAGAAAAAAATTTCGTTCATTTGAACGTTCAAAACTTTAGGAACATAGATCTAAGAACATATCACGTTTCTGTTTAATTTTTCCAATCTGATGTCATTCACAGTTTTTGGAGCAAAACCAGAATTCACGAAAAATGTGAATATTTCTGGCATTATAACTGCTTTTAATTTATTCATATTTCATGTATTAAAGAAGATTTCTCATTTACACTTTTGTATTTTGACATGTAATAAGGTAAGTGACGTAAGAGTAAACTCAGAATTGTTTAAAGACACCTTTGCATTATGTTCTTTTTACTTGATATTTTTTTTTGTACTTGAAAATTCATTATTGAAAATCCAATAAACTATTTTTTTGGAGCAAGTCAAGTTTTGCAGGATTCGCTTCGTGGTATAAATAATTAGATTGAAAATAGATTTGGCAGGGACAGATTGTTGAAATATAGACAATTTATTGCGCAGAAAATGGTAACTGATTGCGCGTAGGTAGTAATCCACTTTAATATTAAAATATTGCATAAAAAATGGAATAGATTATTCTTCACTGTCTATTAAGATACAATTAAATCAATTTAATTTATATTTTTTTATTTCTTTTTCAATTTCAATACAAATTAAATTCCATAAAAAATGCGGTCAAAATTTCATTATCAAATTGTAAATTATTTTCTTTAAAAAAAGCAAACTGTTTTTAAAAAAATATTAAAAGAAACATTAGCAATCACATCTTTTTTCTACTTCTTTTTTAATTATTGATTATTAAGGAAAAACATTTACAAATTGGGAAGCAGAATTCATTTGCAATTTTTAAAATACCATTTAAAGCGATTCAAAACATTAACGATTAAATAATGCTCGCCATGGATTTGAAATTTTATACCTGGGAGCAAGCAACGTTATTATTATTATTATTTATCGGCATTTGGAACTCGAAAGTTCATTGCCTCATCTACCCGAGACCGCCACGCG
>JBAGKK010016255.1:0-11736 GCA_037177015.1 Euceroptres primus
TGGCCCAATGAAACGTTTCATTGTTTCATGAAAGTTTCAATGTTTCCATGAAACGTTTCATTGACTCACAACCCTAGTCGGATCATCACACCTGTGATGGCCGAGAACCTTTTGCATAGTACATAATACTCTAAGAAAAAGTGTGTGCTTCCCGCGTTAAAATCAAAGTGAAATCGCGCGGTAAATTTAAAAGCTGCAGTACACAGTGCCTTAAAATCTTACATATTTATCTAAAATAAAGTTTCGGATCGTTATTTTAAAGCAAATAATTATAAGTATCGTGTGTATAAAAATTTTTGTCAATATTTACAAATGAAAAAGTTGATTTATTTCGAAAAAATGTATCATTTATGTAATTGATTTATGTATTTATGCCAAAACATCAAAAGTTTGTTAACATTCCTTCTTTTACTCCGTTCAGATTTATTTGGAACAGTCTAATAAGATTAAATTAATGTCAGTAAATTATTTCAAAAAACTAATAATTTTTTATTAAAAATCAATTCAATAATTCAATACTTTTAGTTTATTAAATCATTAAAGGGTCATACTACCATAAAGTAGAAATTTTATACTATCTGGTGTTACATATTACTTTTTTAATGATTTAATAAACTAGAAGTATATAATAATATATTTAAATAAACCTCTATTTGCTTACTTTCTGAAGTGAAACCTTTTTGCCTCTTCCTGAAATGGTACCTTCTTGCTTATCGCCGCGAAACGGGACTTTTTTGCCTCTCTCGTTGAACAGGAACCTTTTTGCCGCTCTCACTGAACTGGAACCTTGCTGCTCCCACCCGACGATGTTACGGAGAATTTCGTAATACTGAGTCCACTCCATGAATGATCATCTGAAAACGATTGCGGTCATATTTTAGAAAAATATTTTAATTGGTCTATAATTATTTCTTATATTTCTAGATTCGATTCATTTATTTTAAGTATAATAAATTATTTTTCATTAAGCCAGAAGGAGCTCAGCGGAGTTTCGCAAGTACCGTAGCCATAAAGTGGGCAGTACCCTAACGGATAATTTCGTCTATTCGCTTCAGTTCGTTTTCAGTGTTTTGGTTATGCGATATATATAATAATTAATAAATAATAACTAAATAAAACTTAAAATTAAAGTAAATGTTAAATTAAACTTATATTTAAAAAATATTTTTCACTCGTCATAAAAAATGAAACAGAAATAGTTTATACGGCCTTGACTTGTGTACGTTTGAGAGACTCCCGGTTTTCGCGAAGGCCATTCATGCCATCCCCGAAACCCGCCGTAAAGCGGAAGAGCAGTGGAATTCATTTTAAAAATGACGTACTATCTCCATTTTTTACACGTCCGCATGTTTTTCAAAAAATTTTCTAGCTTAATGAAAAATAATTTATTATACTTAAAATACATGAATCGAATCTAGAAATATAAGAAATAATTATGGACCAATTAAATTTTTTTTTTTTGAAATATGACCGCAAACGTTTTCAGATGAGTATTCATGGAGTGACTCTACTAGATATTTCCTAAAAGGCATAATCATCCTTTTATAAAATTATTAACCATAAAAATAATTATTTCAACTTTGTTTATTCTGGAAGTGAGAGAAATTTGAAAATAAAGTTTAGCAAAAACCCTGGTATTAATCATTTTACAAATTGTTATTTAAACAAATCTATTATTCTTTTTTTCAGTCTGATGATCAGAGATCTGAAAGTTCTTCGATTCTTTCGAATAAGTTTTTCACGCGTGAGTCATCGAGTCATGGCAAAAAAAAGAGCAAGGCTAAGGGCAGTAGTTCCAGTGAAAAGGGAACCTGGAACGATTGTGGTCACGAAGAAGGTACTCGATCGTATCCGCCCCTCATAGCCAAGTGGCGAAACGGAGTGAAACTCCAATTACCGAGCAAATTTGACGGCGATGGTAAGCGAAGTAAATATATCGTTCAAAAACAGTCTTCGATTTATTTATTTTTCAAGAATTGAAGATAATTTGTGACTTTCTTTCAGATTTGTATGAAGGCTTGAAACGAGCGCAAAGGTCGAGGCTTGAGGATCAAAGGGGGACGGAAATCAATTTTGAACTGCCAGATTTTTTAAAGGTAGGCTTTAAAATTTTATTCATGGAATTGAGGGCCACGGAGCAATAAGCAATATAACTTTGTGTCATATATCCAGTAACACCCTCTTATTACTCAGAGGTCTTCAATTTTTAAAAGCAAGGCACGGAAAATGTTGGAATTTTCTCAAGATTTTGTGAGAATTAAAACTAATAATTGTCAAACTTTGATGCTAGTTTAACTAACACAGGGTTGCTACAGGTCAGGGAATTCTGGAAAAGCAGGGAATTTGAAAATGGTCAGGGAAAACCTTAAAAAAATCAGGGATTTTTTTTCAACAAATTATAATTATATCTCAATAGTTATGATTATAATTACAATTATATAATTATGATTATGATTATAATTATATAAGGTAATATATAATATTACAAAATTATAATATTAGCAGGGATCACAGGCTGTCTCCTATTCTCCCTTTTCCCCTATTTTCCCCCTTTCTCCTATTATTCTTCAAATCTCCTAAAATCACTTTTTTAAAAGAGTTTCATTCCTTTTTTTCTCTTTTTAGATTCAAAGTTTCGAATAATTTTCCAAGATTTATGAGAAATAGAAACTTGCGTCATTCGAAAACTCTTTTAATGTTTTCTCAAATATCCTATAATTTCCAAATTTTCAAAATCTACGAAAGCCTCCTGAAATCTCTTTAAATCCTCCAGAATCTTTAAAATTGATACCAAATTCTTAAAAATTCTCCAAAATATTGGAGATTTCTGGGTTCTCCTTCAATAATCATAAAATAATATCCCAAAATTCTTCAATATTCTAAAACATATACAGAATCTTCTAAACTTTTCTGAATACTTTCGTAACCTTCTAGAATTTTCTACAGAATCTTTCAGAATCCTCCAGAGTCTACAAAAGATTAACGAAATTCTCTCAAATTCTTTAGAATCTTCAAAATTTATCTGAAATCTGTACAAATTATCGAAAATATTGTAGACTGTTTTAAAGTCTACAATCATTTAGATTCTTCTGAATTCTTCCATAATCTTTTAGAATCTTTTGGATTCCCCTATAATAATCTTATACAATTTTGAAGATTCTTCTGAATTCTTCCATAATCTTTTAGAATCTTCTGGATTCCCCTATAATAATCTTATACAATTTAAAAGAATTCTCAATACAATCTTAAAGAATTCTTAAATAATCTTTAATATTCTGCAAAATATACTAGAATATTCTAGAATCTTCTGAACTCTTCCATGATCTTTTAAAATCTTCTAGAATCCTCAAAAATATTTTGAACTGTACCCGAAGTTTTGAACGTTCAAATGAACGAACTTTTTTTTTAACTCAAATTTATCTTCAAATAACTTTCAATCTACAAAATAAAGAGAAATATCATAAGCTTCTTTATCATTACATTAGTGTCTGTATTAATAAACCAATATTTTAGAATACATTTGAGTTTGAAATGAAATCAAATAAAAATTTCGTTCATTTGAACGTTCAGAACTTCAAGGACATTGTTCTGAATTGTATTAGAATTTCTAGCATTCTGCAGAATCCTTTAGAATCCTCACAAGTCTACGAAAGACTCTAATAATCTTGAAGAATCTTCTAGGCTGTTTTCAGTATCTTCCTAAAATTCTCTAGACGTTTTGAGCCTTCAAAAAAAAAAAAAAATATGGAAGATACTAGAAGATTTTAGATATTTGTGGAAGATTTTGGAAAAATCAGGAATCTTTGGGAGATTCTAAAACACTCAAAAATCTAGATGGTAGAGAATTTTTTGAGATTGCAAAACACTTAATGAATCTATAAGTTTATGAAAAATGAAAAATATTTTAGAAGATTTTAAAAGTTTGTTGAAAAGTCCAGAAGTCATAAAGGATTTTAGAAAATTTTAGAGCATTGTAAAGATTCTAAAAGTTTAGAAATTTGAGGAGTGTTTTATTAGATTCTAGACAGGAATCTAAGATTTTTGATGATTTTTTAAGATTCTGGAGAATTGCAGTTTTCTTCGTATTTTTAAAAGAAAAAAACTTCCCTCTTTTTTTAAATCCCCTTTTTCAAAACAGAAATCGTCTATTTTTCCTAAAATTGAACTGCTGAACCACAGTGATCCCTGTATTATATAATTATAATTATAACGACAGATGAAGGTCAAGTAAAATGAGAAATTAGTCAGGGAAAAGTTAGGGAATGTCAGGGAATTTTAAAATTGGGATTTTGTAACAACCCTGTAACATTAGATTTTAATTTCAAAGATGAAATTTTCTGAGAAACTACTCAAAGTATTGAGCTTTTTTTGCATTAGTATATTTTAAATATAGATTAAAGTTTGCTTTTCAAAGTGATGAACTTGCTCCTCAGAATAAAGAAAATGGCAAGATGCTGGACAGCAAGAAACTACGAAAGTTTCGTGGGACTTCCGTCAATTACGATGGCCAATCGAAGTTCTACGATTCCTCGGAGGAAAAGCAGAACTCAAGTGTTCAAGATAGCAAATCATTGTCGAATGGAAACTCGGAAACGAGGGAGAGTTGCAGCAAAAGTTTTAACAGTTCCGACAATTTGGATGGAACACTCGTCGACGTGGACCAAACCGTAGTCGAGAATGGCTCGCCGTCAAAGCCTCATAATTCGTTTAATGCCTCATTCACGTCGATTTCTCCGTCGAAATTGTCAAAACCCCCGCCGCTTCCACCAAAGCCAAAAAACTTGCAAACGACTATTCTAAAGAGCAATCACATCATGTCTTCCAGACCCTTTCAGAGGATTGCTCAAATAAATCACGTTAATCCGCTCGATTCTGAACAAAAAAATACTTCTTAAGCTTTCGAGGATTAGTATAAGAATTTGCTCCGTAGACTGAATGAAATATTTAATGAAGGAAATGTTTTATAACGGAATTATTTTATGAGAATTCGAAAGATGAACGGAAAAGTAGTTTTGAAAATTAGATCCGCCTTCAGTCGGAATCGCTTCTACGAGTGGATTAATGTGGAAAGTATTAATGACTTATGAGTATTAACAAAGTGATATCGTATTTTTGATACAGACACGTATTTCGACTAAAACTTATGTAATGACTTTGAATTTTTTCAAAGAGAGATATCGAATACTGAAGATTTACGTGCCAATGTGATACGAAAATAGAAATTGGAAACTCGATTTCTCACGGTTTTAGAGTCTTTATAGAAAAACAGAAAATTATTTTATAAAATTTCGATGAGGCAGAGTATTTTACTCAATTCAGTTTTGAAAGAAAGACAATAGAATTTGTATAATACGTGCAAAGTGCATCTGTGCTTCGAATCGAGCCAGTATTTTATACATAATATACATATATTGAGCAAGAATCGTGCCTTACATATTAATTAAAATATCCAAGTTAAAGAACGACGATAGTCGTTATACACTAACCGAATGTTATATTCCTGGTTATACAGGAAGGATGCAAATTGTTGCCCAGAAAGTGTGAATACTAGCGAGGAATATTGACTTTTATATTTAACGTCAATAAATAAATTATATGGATCCCGTTTTTAAGAGGACTTTGTTTCATTTGCGAAGCTCCCTGAATGATTTGTTTCAGAATGCGAAATTTCGAGATTTGAGTGAATGAGAAATTACTGTCGCGATTTATTTTGGAAAAATATATTCTTTTTAAAGATCGAAAAGAAACTTTTTTAAAAGTCGGAAGTTTTTTTATGCAAATTAATCTTCAGAAAATTCCGACATTTTTAAAAACCAATGATTTAGAAATATTTGTTGTTATGTATTTGTTTTTGAAATGTGAACATATTTTTCCTGTTTCTTTATTTTAATTATTTGCTAATGATGACGACAAATATTTGAAATTATTCAGAAATTTAAAATCTCTTAAAGTCTGGATAAGTTTTGAAGAAATTGAAGCAGCTCTAATAATCTATAACTACATAATTATTATATAGAATAATTTGTAAAAAATAACATTTAAAACGAAACTTTTAATTTTATTTAATTGAAAAACTAATTTTGATTTTAATTCTTAATTAAAGTTGTTCCTGTTAATACAAATTAATAGGTACTTGTTTTTTAATTTTATTTCTAAAAAAAATAGATTTAAACATTTTTAATTTTAATTTAATTTTAATTTTAAATTTAATTTAATTTTAATTTAGATAAAAATTTAAAAAGTAAAAATTAAGCAAATTACGATAATTCTCTTAATATTGTTCATAGAAGTTCAAGTAGTATTCAAAATTTGAATTAGTACTTCGCGCGTCTTTTTAAATTAAAGATGGCGCCAGTTTCTGTTATATTTTGATTAGAGCGGCCACGGAAAGGTCAAAACATATATGGCATTTAACTCGTGATTGTGTGAGAGCAGCTAGTGGCTACAAGTTCATCCTCGATTAATTTCTTATTGTTATCCGATAATGATAAGATAATATCGATCTCGATAAGTCATCTTGGGTAGCAGTGATTATATGACATTCTGTGACATTGAAACGTCTAACATCCAAATTTATTGGTAAGAATTTAGGATAATGAAATCTCTTCCGTCTCCTAACCAATCTCCACTATTCGTTGGCATTTCACCTCTTTTCCGTGAAATTTACTTTTTCTCGAGAATTTCGTTGGTCATTTGATTTAGAAAAATATGTGAAATTTAAGGATGACTTTCATCTAATCATTTTCTCTTATAAAATGTGAGTTTTTTAATGATAAAAATTACTTTCTCACACGTGGTCTTCGGGGGGTTAAGATTTTACTAGAACTTTTCCCTCCATAACTTTATTCATTTGTCTCTGTTAGAATATTTAGTGGTTTAAGAAAAATATTTGGAAAAGATGATTATATATTATTAACCCAACAATTTGAGGTTAATTTCTGTGATAAAAAGCCCTCATTTTGTCGAAACAAAAATGGATTCATTCCTTGGTTAGATTGAGACAAATGGGTGACTAGTGATTTATTATCGTGATTTGTTAATTCATATTTAATTGGGAAAGGTAGATAAGGAATTCAGCCTTTTATTTACTATGAAAAATTAGACTGGGATTATTGATTTTCTATGTTTAAGGATTTGGGGAATGTGATTTTGTGTTTCGTCAAATTTACAACATTAGACTTTTCGAAATGCTTTTTATGAATGAAAATTATTTTAAAAAATGTAAATTATAGTGCCAATAAATAAATTTGTGATATAATTTATATTTGAATTAAGTTTGTTATGCTAAATTAAAGGAATAATTAAATTAAAATTAATAAAATTCAAAGGTTAGATAAATCAAGTTATTTTTGGCAAAAAGCTTTTGGGTAAATTATTATTTTTATAAAATTCGACAATTTTATTTTATTATTTATAAATCTGCGCCTGGATTGTTTTAATTATTAGATTTTTTTGAAAAAATGAAAGCTAAATAAATCAGTTATTTGAATTTCGCGCGCTAATGTTTAAATTCCTGAATCAACCAATGAACGACTTGCTTTCTGTTTACCTTTTACTCAACCAAATGTAGGCAACCAGACTTGCTTCAGTGCAGTTAAAATATCTTTGGTTAAATGCCACTAATAAAGTTATTAAATTGTGTCGTGATTATAATAATAAAATAATGTTCTAAAAATTATTCTTTTATATTGTCTGAAGCTTTGTAAACTTTTAACAATTGTTTAAACTAAAAAGAAGACAATTTGGAATTAAAAATATATCTTCATTTCGTCGAGCCTGAATACAGGCAACCAGACTTGCTTTAGTACAGTTTTAATCTTTTAATGCCTGTCTTTATATTAATGCCACTAATAGAGAGTCATTAAATTATCATAATTATATTGCCATAAATGAACAATATTAAAAAAAGGCAAAAAAATATGAATTTCAATTTGGTTTATACTGACTTGCTAAAGCCAATGTAAGGAACAAATTTGTGAATATATTTTTTTAAACAATTCTGATTATTATAACATAAAATGTAAATTTAGAATTATAGAATTTATAATTTGTAATTAATGGACAAATTATACATAAATTTTAATAAGTTATAAAATTATTTAAATTATATCATTATTAATTATAACATTATTTTAATACTTTAATAATTCAGGTAAAAATGGATTTAAATATTTTTTAAACATATTTTTATCTGTTTTAGATCTTAAAAGACTGAGTCAGTTTAGGGTTCTATCTAAAATCAAATTTGTAAGAAAAACGTTTGCCATCTGTTTCAATTTTGTGATACATATTTGATTTTGGAGTGGTTCCTTGAAAAATATTCTCAAATTTCGAGAAGAACTGGTGACCGATCAAGGGTCGCATTACCCGTTCGTTACAGAAACATGAGAGTAGGATAAAATTGTCGAGACGAAACAGTCTCGAGATGAGTTGGGGGCGACAATTACTACAGGGACGTATAATCTAATATTTTTTTAGATTTCTAATCTATTTATTAATCATTTATTAAAAAATAATAGACAAAACAATAAAATAAAAATTGTTGCAATTTTATTTAATTTAATTGATCTCTAAATATTATTTAAAGTTTTCTATAGCCTTTGAAATAATTTTATAGAATATTGAAAATTAATGTCTGAAATATTGTTTTTCCAATATTATTTTTAAAAATGATTTAATATTGTTTATTGTTTATTAATAATGTAATATATATATATATATATATATATATATATATATACACTATTTAATGTAAATGCTTTCTTATGAATATTTCAAATACATAATATGAAATATTTATAAGAGTCGAAAATATGAAACTTCAATCAGTTACCATTCTTGAGATTTTCCAATGTCAATATTCCATATTTATAAATAAATAAGACAATATTTGATTGAAAAATAATTTTTAGAGCCGCTCCTGGGAGATATATATATGTCGCAGTACGTGGATGCAATGTCAACCGTTGAGTTTGTGAACGTTGGTTGTGGGAGGATTATTTTAAAAATAAAATTATGTTTTCACTATTTACATATAATATATCAATTTTACATACTTATTTTGAGGATCATGGGAAAAGCAAAAAATGAAAACAATTTTTATATACGAAAAATTTTTATTGTAATATTTTAGATAAAAAATTGATTGTCATACAATTTTCCTTGGACTTGTATAATTTAGGAAAGAAAAATGTAAAGACTTACTTAGCTCTCAATTATTTACTTTATATTTGGTTATTATTCATCCTTTATTTATTTAGTTTCAATCTTGTTTACTCTTTTGATAGTTAAGTTATTAAATTTATCTTTCGATTGATAAATAAGTTTTTATGAATGGAAAATGAAGGCAAAAGTGGAAGAGTGAATCACACCTATTCAACTTTCTTCATTTTCTACTTTTCTCTCACACCGAATTCTGCTTCATGTAACGATTATCCATATGACGGTTGGAGAGTCTTTGCTTATCACAAATATTCGCACAGTACCACGTTCCACTTAATATAGACCATTTGGTCAGTCTTTATCGTGTAGTCGTACCTTCTTGTTCGCTCTGTATTTTAATTTCACTTAATCGACACATTTCATTTTCATCCTTATCATTTTCATTGTCAACCTCATTTATAATTGATAAACAAAAACAATAACATAGAAAAAAGAAATTTGTGTGTTAATTTCATAAACGGAAGTGTTGTGTAATTTAAAAATTCCTTCAGGGTCCATTTCTTCATCTATTATAATTTATTTACAAAATAAAAATAATGTAAATAATGATGATGTTAATAAATAATGTAAGTAAATAAAATTTTTAAAACAAATAAAATGATAAAATAACAAATTTAACTGATAAATAAAACAAAATAAAGTAAACTGATAAAAAAAAAATGAATTTTATAGACGTGCAGTTCGTCAGTTCGAATTTCCAGTGCAAATTGGTATCTTTTCGGCCACGTTTAGAACATTGAATTTTTCGAAATTCAATGTTCTAAACGTAGCCGAAAAGGTACCAATTTGCATTGAAAATTCGAACTGACGAACTCCACACCTCTGATGAATTCATTAATTCTCTTTGCTAGTAGAAAATATTTTATTGTACAAATCAAATTATAATTGCATTAAAAAATATTCATTTAATTAGGTGATAGTCCATATTATTGATTCAATTTAAGGAAGTGTTTTTTAATTTTATTTTCAGTGTAAATAAAATAAGTCTAATTATTCCGGAAGTTGAGTTAATTTTTAAAATTAGGAAAGTACATATGGTATAATAAGCTTTTGAAAAAAAAAATTTGATGTCTTACAATTGTCTTAATTTTAAATTGTCTCTAAAATTAATTGGACCTCTTCCATTACCAGTTCAATTCACGTTATAGAGATATAGAGAAACTTCGAGAGCTGCTTAATAAAACTTGTGTTCGCAGTGGCAGTCTTTTTCAAGTGCCATTTTTTCAAGTTCTAATTTTTCTTTTTTTCTTTTAAGTGTCACTTTATTTGATTTGATTTTTATTTACACAATAGAAATTTGTTACAAAATTTCTCCAACGATATTAAAAGAGTAATATTCTCCTTTACTTTACCCTCGATTTTAGTCTTCAATTTAAATTACAAATTCTTTCTAATTTTCGTAATTCTACTTTTATGTGTAAATCAATATTTAAAAATTTAATATCGTGACTAATTCAATTTTTATTTTTGATTTCAGATTACACCATATTGTTGAAGATCGAGAAAAATAAATCAGCAATTCTGATTTAGGTTCTTTACCAATATTCGATCATGCTCCATAAAAAAAAGTTTTAACTAAAATTTCTGAAGTGTTCATGCTCAGAAAAAATTAAAAATCGGTTAGTTTCGTGTTAAGACAAAAGTGAATTAATAATTATTGATAATTAACTAATAATTAATTAATTATTTTATTTCCAAGTGCCAGTAACAAGTGACTATTTTTTTAAAATTTGCGTCGCAAAACGAACTGTTAATTAACAGTTAATTGATCGGGATTTAACATTTTCGCCAAAGTTTTGTGAAATTTATTAACTTGATTAATTAGACTTATCGTGAAAAATGTCGAACAAATCTAATTCTCTCTTACCCAAAATTCTCGAGATCGAAGAGTCGAAGTTTTCTCCGATAACAAACATAGTGCGTGCTCTGAACAAGTCTACACTTTCCTCTGATGATTCTCCGAAAAACGGGCAGAGATGCTACCTGGATGCTGCCGAGAGAAACCATGGTGAGTTTTTATTATTCTCTTTTTAAATTATTTTTTACCGATTTTTTTGCTTCTTTATTCACACATTTAAAGAGGGAATACATATGGTTTTTTTGGCAAGCAAAGTACATATATACTAATTTTTTCTTTTCTTGAAAAAATCTCAATTCATTATTAATTCAATTTATTGAGATTTATTTTATCAAATATTTTTATAAGAATATATTTTTTATTTTTATACTTTATAAAATTATTTTCAACTGGTTTAAATTTCAAGATGATTCAATCTCTGTGATGGAATGAAAAATATTATTTTTCATTAGTGATTTTAGTTGATTATAATGCACAAATTTAAAAATAGATTTCATTTGAAGTGACAAATGGAAACTGTTAATCGTTTCCACCATTAAAAAAAAATTTGAATAAGTTTATCAAAACGGAATACATAATTTAATAATAGTACATTTCGATACGTGTGTGAGAGGTGATTATTTAGCGCACGAGACGTTTTTCGCACGAGCGAAGCG
>JBAGKK010016266.1:0-11736 GCA_037177015.1 Euceroptres primus
ACTAGGACAATAATTTCGCGGACTTTCAAGGAAATCGGAGACAAAAAGTTTTTAGGCGGGTACACTTGACGAATTTTTCCCCATACGTGCAAAGAGTATATCCCAGGTGAAAAAATGTTCCATAATGCATTATGGGTAGTCACTATGCAAAAAAGTTTGTATAAATTATGCACATTCAATTAATCTGAGGGTATCAAATTTTGCAAACAAGTGACAAATAGTTTTCAAATGTTTGCAGCATTTTGATACCTTCAGATTGATTGAATATACATAAATTATGCATAATTTATTGTATAGTGACTACCCATAGTTCATTACGCATAAATTATGCATAATTTTTCCACCTGGGATATTCTTTGTTTTTTTATATACACATTAGATTTCTCTCTCCATAGAAAAATAAAATAATTCAGATTAAAAAATTGGAAAAACATCTTTATATGGGTGTGGAATTTAGAGATACAACTTATTAAAGCTGAATTATTGAAAAGTGAGCCACTAATTTGTTTTAGTGAAAATTTCTACTAATTATTAGTAACTTTTGATTGAAACAAAAACTTTAGTGACAAGTTGAAAATTACTAAAAGAAATAGTGAAATACAACTAATATTAAGTAGTTTTCACTAAAGTAAATTAGAGGCTCACTTTTTACTAATTCAAATTTAGAAAGCAGAATATTAATTTGAAAAAGCTTATAAATGAAAAGTAGTTTGAATATTGACTGTTGAAAATATCTGAAATTGTAATATTGTTTCATTTTTTTTGCAGACTGTTCTTCGAGAACTGGAACAGAAGAAACCACAGTTGGATGAGTTGGTTCACACTGCAGAGAACCTTCGTGCTGATACGAATCGACAACAGCTGCACGGGAAAGGTAAGTGGTAAACTATTATGAATTATTCAAAATTGAACTAATTTTCATTTTTGGTTTATCGTAAAATGACTCTTAGAAACACAAAAAAAAGTAATTAAGGCTTAGAAACGAAATCGTTTTGAGTAATTTTTAAATCCATAATAGGATATCTTGACCTAGAATTATCTTTACCAAGTAGATTAATCTCTTTACCAAGAGATTAATCACTATTCGAAGTAATAATTAAGAATAATTCAAGTTTACTTAACTGAGCACTATCGAGAAATGTCGAAGATGAGTAGGAATCTGAAGATAATTTTCCTCGTTGAATGGCTTCGAACCAGATCTAATCCAATTAGATCCAGGTTTAATTATTTGATAGGTCAGACTTGATTGTCGACCCAGAAAAGGAAAGCAAATTTTAAAGTGCTACATTTGACAGTAAAATCCATGTTGGACTTCTTAAACTTGCAGCAACTAAAAGTACTAAAGATCGAATTTTTAATTAAGAAATCGTATATAGCGATTCGGACACTGTAAAAGTAGTATTTGGAAATTCGAACGGAGGAACTGAGGAGACTGAATAGAATGTGAAAACGTCTTCTGCTTCTTAAAATTTTCTACACTTCTTTTACTTCATTGTGTTGAATTAATTAATGAGGGTCTTGAATTAATTTTTTGCACAGTATGATTACCTTTTTTTTCCATTTTTTTAGCTCAGCTATTTTTTACATTCTTATCACATAAAGGGTGAATTTTTTTCTTGTAATATGAATCTAGATAATGAGCCTCGTTATCATTGTTTGCTTTAGCGATCTCTTGGAATTTTTCTAAGATTCTTTATTTTCTTCGCTGGGCGTGTCAATGTCTCGAAATAAGTTTTAAAACTTTCACAATCGCACTTTATTTTCGTAGAAAATTTTAAAGGTGTTTAGTAAACTTAATTTGAGAAAAGGGACTTTGATTTAGCATGATATAATATGTAATTAACTCGTTGAAAAAACTGCAGTTTTTTCAGTCTCTCTATGGACGGTTGTAAATTTTCGAGGAAATTAAGGGAGGCGATTTTACAGTCGTTTAATGACCTCGTTAGCGAAGTGTAGGGAAGCGGAAACCCAACACTATATCTACGAATGTTTTTCTCTCTGTCACCACAAGTTCTTGCAGATAATAATTGGAACTGAATTTCAACAAAATTATCTTAAAAGTTCATAAATCGAACAGTTATTGAAAATTAAACTTTTAAATTTCGATTCGAATTTACCAGACGTTTCTTTGGAAAAAGAAACTCGCGTTTTATGGCAGCCCAACTTTTTTTTACATCTTCTTAAAGCAAACAATCTTTTTCAGTTTTTTTTTCTTTAACAGGGCCCGAGAGAAATCGCTGTAATTATGCTTTCGAAACAGCTTTTGCGTGTTCGGAGAATATAAATGGATAAGTTTTACTGAGTCCAATCTTTTTTCTTATACTAGGTGACTGGGAACAAAAAATATTTCTATACAAGAAATTCTAGTTGTTTTAAATAGATTATGATTAAAACAGTCAAAATTTCTGGTTAATACTCAAACTTAACAGAAAATTCTGGTTAAAATAACCAAAATTCTAATTAAAATAACCAAAATTCTAGTTAAAATAACCAAAATTCTAATTAAAATAACCAGAATTCTGGTTAAAAAATCAGAATTTCTTGTAAGGACATAATTAACTCGTCATTCTGGTTATTTTAACCACAATTTTTTAAAGTAAAATCTCACCTATTTTATTAAATACCGGGTGAACCTCGAGTCCGTATACATTCTAGGTTGGTTAACCGAGCTTTAATTAAGGAAGGAAAACACATGAGACACGCAACCTTTTACATGGGTTGGTGCGCATCTTTCACCCTTAGTTTATGTGGCGTGAACTAGCTTGTCTTGAACTTAACCAACAACTTCTCGGTTGCTGCACTACCATTCGCCATCAGCTTACCACATATTCTAATCCACAGAGTATTTCAACCTTAGAACAGTACACGCCATTGTGCTACACGATTCCTGACACAAGATTAGGCCTTCAAAAGTTACATGATTCCCCTTTCTAGATCCCCCTTAAAGATGCTTTATTTCAATTTAAAAGTCGACTTTAATTTGCGTATGCAGAAAAAAAAAATTCCTCATATGAAGGATGGAAGTAAAGAACTAGACAACCAACAGAATGTGAATTTTTCAGGAGAGCAAAAAAACGTTCTGTTAAATCGAAATCACTATTTAAAGATAAATCAAAAGTCCACTCCCAAGCTGAAGTGTTGCTGAATTGAGGACAAAAAAGTTTTATTAGAAAAAGTCATCTTGTTTCGAGGAAATAGATGTGGAAGTTAACAATCTCGAAGTGACGTTCACCAAAAATTGGAGCAGGCTCGGCTGCGGATTGCAATAAAACATTCGATTTTTAGTTTTAAGAAACAAATAAAAACTTACTCCCGTGATATTGAGTAGCTGAATATACGGGTAAACAAAGTTGATGTAAAAATTTAGCCAATTTCGAGTAAATCGACCGAGAATTTTGAGGTTAGAATTTTATAGGTTTTCAAAATCGACTTTGGAGAGCGATTAAAAATCGAATTTTCAATATTTTACCAAAATAAAAACTTGCTCCCGGGGTATGGAAATGATGAATGGGAATAAAAAATTTTAGATAAAAAAAATGATTCTGTTCCGAGAAAATTAAAATTTAGTGTGACGGTAACGCACTGTGACAAACAATTTTTCGCTGAAAATCTGATTTAAAAAAAAGAAAATTATATTTTTTTATCAATAAACTTTAATAATTGCAAGATATCAATTTCGTTTATCAATATCAAATTTAATTAATATCAAATTTCTTTTAAAAAATTATTTTTTTTGAAAATTCAGTTTTTGTAACGGAACAAACAATTTTTGAAATTAATTTATGTCTGGAAAGCCTTCTTTAGAAAGCATTTATTCTTGCCAAATTTCTCAGAATTTTTTGATTAAAATTGTAAAAGTTATGTTTAAAAAATAGTCAGTATTACCTTATGTGACATATTTAGCACAGTGGGCACTAAAAGGTTAAAAATGAGATTTCGTAGAAATCCTTTTAACACAACATGTATTTATTTTTTAAAGAATTTTTTATGCAAGAAACCCATTTTCGACAAAAATGTTGGTTATCTAGTTTTGTACTGCCATCCTTCAATATCTGCCAATCAAAAATTTTACTGCAGTTTTCAACGTTTTCAAATGAACGAAATGAAGGAGGGGGTTTGGGCGGTCGCCTTCTTCTTTATTTCTTTAGAATTTAAATATTGTAATTATAACATCACTTTTCATTATAACTTTATAATTTTTGGTAATTTAAACGAACAATAATGAAATAAAACATTATTAATTCTTACTAATATTTATAATTTAAATATTGTAATTATAATATTACTTTTTATGATAACTTTATAATTTTTGGTAATTTAAACAAATAATAATGAAATAAAACATTATTAATTTTTATTAATATTTATAATTTAAATATTGTAATTTTAATATTACTTTTTATGATAACTTTATAATTTTTGGTAATTTAAACAAGCAATAATGAAATAAAACACTATTGATTCTTTCTAATTTTCGACATGTTTTATAACACACAAGAATTATCCCTGAACGGAAAAAAAGTTCATTAAACTTTCTTGAATTATTTCAATAGTCGGGGATAAGAGCGAACCTCGAACAAATTTTCTATATTTTGTCTATCTTTCAGGATTTAGTGTAGAAAAAAACTGGAATAACTCTACAAAGTTCTGCAAATTTTATATTGAACCTCGAATTAAAAAAATTTAATAAAATGTACAGAGAAATTCAACTGTAGCTTATATTTCAGAGTTTTTTAAATACTTGTAGCTTGGTTAGCCACGAGGCTTTAGGCGTTAGGAATTAGGAATGCGAAACTTACAGGTTCGAACCTGCGTCGAATAAAAATTTTAATAGCGTGCGATTATAAATAGTGTAGTGATTGTTTGTGTAATAGTGAATAATTGTATACTTAAATATGTGAACAAAATATAGAGTATTATGATAATAATTCAAAATATATATTTTTTTCGTCGAAAAATCGGTCATCATTTTATAAAACTGTTCTCTACAGTTTAGAGACTTCTTCGATATAGACTGTATATTAACTGAAGTTTTAGATTTTCTAGAACTATTCTACGATTTTCGTATCGTACCCTCTAATAGACATTACGTCGCACGGTAGGGCAAAAAAGGTGTCTCTGGACAAATCAGTCTACAGGCCACAATTTTAACCCAATTTTAATGTGTTTTTTTTCTTAAATCAAGGCTAATAAAATTCTTTATAGATCGATCGAGGCCGATTTCTGAAAGACTTTTTAAAATTTTTTATATAAGAAAAAAAATAGAAAAATTTTTTTTTTGACAGCACCATTTTGTCAAAAAAAATCTTATTGACGCTCTAATAGCCAGAATCAGTGAAACAACTCTCTGGAAATAATCTATAGCGGTATTAGTTAATTACACAATATTTTTATATTATTATGAACAATTTAGTTAATAAATGTGTTTCGTGCAGAATTAGCTCCTTTTTGTTGCTTGAAACTGGTATTTTTTGCAGAAAATGTGTGTAAAATGAAGTTTAATTAGAAACTAAACAAAAGAAAATAATATCCAGTCATTGTTTGAACAAATATTATTATTATTATTACATGGGCAGGGCTAATAAAAGCACCAATAGCACTGCGGTAAAACCTATTGTACTATGCCCGTTTCATTAAACATCACCCAATAGAGGAGTCTTCGCCATGAAGGCGTATATTGCTCCATAGGGAATTTCATTAAACTCTTCCGGGGTTAAAAAGTAGTCCCCAAAATATCTTCCTCTGAGTTTCTTCAAAATGGCCACATTTACGACACCTAGGTTCGACCTTAACCCCCAATGTGTGTAAATGTTTGTTCAGATGGCAGTGGCCAGTTAATAACTCTACCAAAACCCTTACCTGTTTTCTTTCCATATTCATGAGATATTTGCACCTCTTTGTATATGTCATATCAATGTATTTTTTTGAGTGCATCATTTCTTTAGTCTCCTTCCATTGTCTCGCATATGTGGTCCGAATCCATTCCTCAGTCACTCCTTTGGAGACGGCATGCGAGATACCACAGTAGGGTTCACGTCCAACAAGGGACATTGAAGCTCCCTTCTTAGCCAACGCATCTGCCTCTTCGTTTTATATAATACCCTCATGACCGGGTACCCAGATCAATTTGATCCGCCGATACATGAATGGAAATTTGAAGGTAGTTCCAAACTAATTTGGAAGTAATCTCTTGAGACTCAAGAGCCTTAAGTGCAGCTTGACTATCAGAGCAAATGTATATATTCTTGTCTTTATATGCCCGCATACAGATCTCCTCAAGACAAGCTTTAATTGTTATTACCTCAGCATGAATACCGTGGGGAATTTGTCAAGTGCTATTGTAATGTCAGCCCTAGGCATTCTCCTATAGATTCCAGCTCCGGTGCCCTGGGAGTCTTTGGATCCATCTGTGTAGCAGATGAGTCCTCCCGGTTGAAATATTGCCTCTCTTTGCTGTTCATCATGCCATACATCCCTTTCTGGGATTTTGTCATTTGAAGGGCTTCATGAACGAGAGTTTTCTGACCATACAGTCAGATTTCATGTCAAAGACATCATTTTTACAAAGAGTATTTCTCCGAGACCTACTCATGTGTATCCTTTCAACCGCATCCCTGGGGCCTTTCACCATTAGTCTATATGGCTCCATTGATGTCCGCTTTTTTACAAGCAGGTTTAGTGGTGGCAAGCCCAATAGTACCTCCAGTGATCCAGTCGATGCAGATTTCATTGATTCGGAGATTGCTAGATAAAACATTCTCTGCAGGCTATGCAGTTGATTTATGCAGCCCGCTGATTTCGTCTTTGATACCTATATCAATGAAGCATATGTAATTATTGGTCTGATTATCATTGTATATAACTGGTATACTACCTTGGGTTTAAGACCCCAAGTTTTCCCTATAGCGCCTCTACTGGCCCAAAAGGCCATTTTGACCTTTTTAATCACAGCATCTACGTGACTTCCAGGTTAGTTTGGGGTCAAATATGACTCCCAAGTATTTCGCTGTTTTTGAAAAATCGACTAACCTGCCATAGAACTCAGGCTTCCAGAGGTCAGGGAGTTTCCTCTTCCTTGTGAAAACCATAAGTTCCGTTTTGTCCGGGTTAACAGATAAGCCACGTTCACTGCACCATCGTTCAATAATTTTAAGTGCTCTTTGCATGAGTTCAATTAATGTGCCCTCATGTTTTCCTTCCACCAGGATTACTAGGTCATCTACATATACTCGTGTACAAAAACCTTCTTTATTGAGTTTAAAAATCAAGTCATCCATTACAAGCGCCCACTGGGTGGAAGATAACACGCCCCCTTGTGGACATCCCCTTGTTACTTTTGCCTTCACCTCCTCGCCAAGAAGTGAAGTATATATTATTCTGTTTCTTAACATGGATCGCCGCATCCACCCATTCACGGTATTGCTGACTCCATGTTCCTTCGCAGCATCATAAATATAGTCTATGGGGGTGTTACTAAATGCACCCTCTATGTCCAAAAATTCAGCTACCGTTATTTCACTTTTCTGCAGCGTCCTCTGGACGCGATTAGTGAGTGAATGCATGTAACGTATCTACCGTAGATTTGCCTTTTTTTATTCAAACTGGTTATAACGAAGTGGTTTCTCCGGTAGGATTTCCTCTTTCAAATACAGGTCCACTAGTTTTTCTAGTGTTTTCAACAGAAATGATGTTAAGCTAATCGATCTAAAGGATTTAGCTTCATAGTAGGTCGTTCTACCCGGTTTAGGAATAAAGATCGCCTTCACCTTTCTCCAAGCCCCGGGAGTATATCCCATTGCTGAGCATGCTCTAAAAATACCACACAATGGCCCTACCAAAAACTCCAACCCTTCCTGAATTAGTGCAGGGAAGATCACGTTCTCTGAAGAACTGTTCTCTGAAGATCTCCTGCAGCTGAAGGGGTCAAACTTATTGAGAACCCATCTAATTGTCGAATATATAACTATTCGACTAGCAGCCCTTCAGTGCTCACTCCCGGTTCTATTAATTGGTTCGCCTGAGGAGTTTAGCTCAACGGCTTCCCCCTCCGGCGGTTGATCCAATGTCGATCCCGGGAAGTGAACTTCCATCAGGTGCCTCAATATCGAATAGGGTGTCTCAGTCATATCTCCCGATGGTAAAATTAATGCCCTTATCATTTGACTTGATGAGTTAACTCTTAAGGTTCTCTGAAGTCGTGCAGTATCAGGTATATTTTCTATGCCCTGGCAACACCCTCTCCACGATTCTTTTTTTGCAATCTGTATCTCGTTGTTATACTTCGTGATAGCCACCCTATACAAATCCCGTGCTTTAGTCCTTTTAGCCCTATTAAAAAGTCTTCTAGTATCCTTTCTAAGGGCTTCAAGCCTACTATTCCACCAGGGAGCAGCCCTGTCTACTTTCTTAACACGGTGTGGGCAATTATCTTCATACGCCCTACGCAAAGTCTGATCGACAATGTCTACCGCAAACTCTATCTGCTCGATGGACTCGATCCTCCTAGATACAGCTTCAAGAGGTCCACTGATGTTATCTTTATAACCATCTCAGTTCGTTACTCTTGGGTTCCTGTACCTCTCAGAATCGCGTCCATCCGGTTTTAGAGAAAAACATATGTGCCTGTGATCAGACGAAGATGTTTCATGTGATACATGTCATCTCTCAAACTGATCACTTATACGTAATGAACACAAAGTTAAATCAATTACCTATTAACATTTTACAGTCACAAAGGTAGGAGTATTACCCCGATTCAAAAAGGTTAAATCAGTTGTCATACGGTAATCCAATAAAGACTCACCTCTGTTGTTGATGTCCTTACTGCCCCATAGTGAATGATACGCATTTGCATCACATCCAATAAGCAATGGCCATCCTCTCGCCTCACAGTGTTCCATCAGTCATCTCCATTCCTCAGATGGTGGTTAGTCTGAAGCGTCAAATGGTAGGTACGCTGAGCAAATCACCAAGGGCTGATGTAAACCTCCTACTTGGTGTTCAATCAGCGTTGCCAACGGTGGAGACAGAAAATCAGGAGCTTCTTATCAGGAGACTTGAAAAAAATCAGGAGATTTATAAAAATTGATAAATCATTATTAAAATAATTAAAATACTGTTATATAATATAATTTCATTATATAAAAGCAGAATTACATGAAATAAAGCGTTTTTTCAGTTGCAAACATGCACTCACTCACATTTCAAGAGAAATAACCAATCGGATCACAGATTCGGCGGAGCCATATTTAGTTTTCTCGCTGAAAAATTTTAAATTCCCTTGACGCGAAAATGTTATTTATTGTTAGAATAATGAGTAATGCAGTTATACAATAATTTGTATAATTGTATTCCTTATTATTCCTACAATACCAAATTTTAAAGTAGATTTTACTTAAATTTGTTTAAAAAGATTGGTCAGTTACTGAATTTACATCATCTTTCTTGAAGATTTTAATTTATTTTTATATCATTACATTGTATGTATACTCATGTGTGCCAAAACAAAACATTTAAATTATATATATGATTTCACATTCTTTTTAATTTTATGACCAAATTTTTTATAACCAGCTGCTGCAACAGGACTGCTTTACAGGACAATTTTTAGTCTAAAAAAACCCTATGAACTTGTCCACATCCTCCAATCCTCTCTGACTCACGTCTCCGGCTGGCACATGAAAACCAATGAGAACAATCACGCACGAACAACCGAAATCAAATCAAAGTTATGAACCAATAATAACGTCAGGCTACTTATGCCTTCTTAAAGGCCTTTTTAGTGTAAAAGAAATCTACCACAATCAGAATTTAACTTGCCATTTTAGGAACCTTTTCATTGGTGAATTCCGCTTCACGTGAAGTTCTATTCGAGAAACTTTGGGTCATTAGTCAAGTTGCAAGCCACACTTGACTAGAATTTAAAATTCGAACTTTGCCCAAGAGTACTGAACAATAAATCAGGAGTTTTCAAGGAAAATCCGTATATCAGTATCCAATGTCAAAATTCAGTAGATCTTCTGATAAATCAGTAGCAATGGCAACGCTGTGTTCAATTTTTATTGCTACCAAATCTCTGAAACAGAATCTTGGTAAACTAATAAATTCAATATCACCTCTGATATATAGTGCTATCCTAGGTGTCTCACCGGTCTTACAGTATATGATAGATCCGTTCTTCTGAGTAATGCCCTTAACGTATGCCTTGTAGCACCACGGTTCTTGTATAAGGGCAAAAGCCGATTGTTCCACTATTAAGCGTCTGCTTAGGATTGCAGACGCTGCTTTAGCGTGATGGAGGTTGATTTTGATAAAATCCAAATCCGATGAGTATAGTTTCCTATTACTCATTCTTCTCCTTTTTCTCCCGAGGACGTTTCCGGAGGTTTGTCACTCGGCTTTGGTGAGGATCTTAAAATTGACCCTGTTTAGTCCATAGTGTAGTCTGCACTCGAGATTTTTAAGAGCCTCGACTGCAGCGTCGTCCACACAGAAAATTATCTGTGTCACATTGTTCTCCGCCTTGAAATCGATTACTTTCCATTCTTCCGTTTTTAAAGTCGAATTCTGGACCGCTAACCTCTTTAAGGCGGAAGCTGGTTCCACTAAGGTCCCGGGTATCCAGGTCATTACCTTGACCGGTTTAGGGAGATCTTTACTTTCAATGATCTTTATCCTGACTTTCTCCCATGGATTAAGATCCCTCGCGACTACAACGAGCCATGTCCTGGATACTTCATCTGAGGAGACAACGATAAAGGCATTGTTCTTGAAGCGGCAATCTTCAATCTAGGAATCACGTGCCCTGGTTGGACCCCGTCGATTCTCCTTTCAAGTGCAGCCTCAATTGCTTTGGCCTGATCGGCGCTGAGTTTGATTTCAGGGAATCCCTCAACGACGATGGCCATCTTCAGATGACTCTGAAGGGCCTCTCTATAAGAGATCTCAGGCCAGAAGCCGGGACAGTCTCCCCACTTTGTCCTTCCGGAGTGTGCAATTGAGCTCCTTCAGAAGTATCCATCCTCTCAGGTGAGGATATCTTATCCAAGGGGGTCAATGAAGACTCCTCTCCTTCAATTGTTTCTTTGTTTTTCGAATCATCCATATTGATCCCACGAGTAGCTAGGGAATTAATTGTCCGCCACTACATTGTCCCGCTTGTAATGGAAAGGCATGTTTACTCTGGGAGGTCGCCCGTTATCCTGGGGCGAATGATATCCCGTCGACCATTCATCCTTCGGCACGGTGGTTAACACCTTGGATTGGGGGCTAACTGGGACGTCGAGAGCCACTCGACGATCGCTGCTTAGTCAAACTACCACAGGTGCTATTCACCTTACTAACCAAGAACTAGATCCCCTAAGCGGGTTTCACCGCTCCGGTGTCCAGGTCGTCACTACCCGTGGGAGTTCTAGGCCTCCCCACTGCGGCCAGATCCGAACTCAAATTCTACTTGGTTAAGAAAAATAATTCCTATTTGCAAGGAGTAGATAAGTGCACGCGTCCCATGGAGGAGGTAAACAAATGTTATAAACAAATTTACATTTCAGCTATTATTTAATAAATATAATGCGTTTAAAATGCAGATGACATTGCAAATATCTTGTTAATGGTACTTTGCAGTGTCAACTTGATATTACACAACAACTTTCAATTATTCAAACAATTTTAATTAACAAATGCATAACTTTGTCAGTTTTCACTTCAGAGATTTCGTTTTTGGCCTAAAATAAACTA
>JBAGKK010016276.1:0-11736 GCA_037177015.1 Euceroptres primus
ATATATATATATATATATATATATACGACTAATTTTTTATATCATAAAAGAATTTTGACCTGAACATTTCGATAGATTTTTTCACAACCTTTTGAGAAAAATAAAAAGAAATTTGAAAAATTCAA
Organism: Euceroptres primus; assembly: GCA_037177015.1. NCBI lineage: Eukaryota > Metazoa > Arthropoda > Insecta > Hymenoptera > Figitidae > Euceroptres > Euceroptres primus. The sequence continues at coordinate 126 of JBAGKK010016276.1, forward strand.
AATTTAGTCTTCATTTTTCAAAATCAAAAATATTTTTGACTTTTTTCTGTAGTTTTGACCCTTTGTTTTCTTTTCTTTTTTAAAGAAATATAAAGCTTAGGATGTTTACTTTAAGAGCCCTGAATATGAAAGTGGTCTTTTTTTTTTACTTCCGAGAAATTAAATTTCCAGTAACCTGATTTTTTTAAACAAATTTTGCTATGCGTCAAAAAATTACGTCAAATTTTTTGACAATACAGTTAATGACAATAAACAATAATATAAAAATAGAAACTCAAAAAAAAATTTTGTTGATTTTAAAATTTTTTGAAGATTGACAAAAATGAAATTTTTGAATTTGGTTAATTGCGCATTTTTAATGAGAAAGTTACATATATATTTCTTCATTTATAAATATTACACGAGAATTGCACATTAAAAATTCGCAATGAACTAAATTCCAAAATTACATTTTTGTCAATTTTCAAAAAATTCTAAAATCAACAATTTTTTTTTAAATTTCTATTTTTATATTATTGTTTGTTATCATTGACTATATTTCTAAAAAAATTTACGTAATTTTTTTTCGTATAGGAAAATTTGTTTGAAAAGATCAGTTTACTTAAAATTCAATTTTTCGAAAATAAAACCAAATGCCACTTTCATATTTAGGTCTCTTAAAGTTAACATACTAAGCCTTATTTTAATTTAAAAAAAAATAAAAAAAAGTGTCGAAATTCAAAAATAAGTCAGAAATATTTTTGATTTTGAAAAATAAAGACTAAATTTTGAATTTTTAAAATTTCTTTTTACTCCACTCGAAAGGTCGTGAAAAAATCTATCGAAAACGTTCAGGTCAAAATTTTTTTATGACATAAAAAGTTAGTTATATATATATTCAAAATGAAGGCTATAAGCACAAATTCCAAAAATTTCACCAGCTCTACCTCGAAGAATTTTCGACTAAAGTGATCCATATTTTTTGTGAGAAGTACCATCCAATAGAAGTAAACTTTGTGCAAGTTTGAGCCGGATTGGACTACTTGATTTTTTTGGTTGGGTACCCAGCTAAGACAGTTACTGAGTTAGCTTCCTGCCTGAGCAGGAATAAGCAGGTAACAATATTCAGGAAACCTATCACTGGTGACTTCCTTAGTGGTCAGCTGGTGACTATATATTTCCCACTTGAAGCAGTAACATGTTACAGGCGTGGTAGGTAACATTATCATGCCAGAGTAGTCACATTTCAGTAACGACGGGCTGTGATGACTCTTAGTTACGGCAACTGTTGCCAGATGTCGTTTTCCCGTCTATCACCGCCCGTTGTTACTAGAATGTGACTACTTTGGCGATATAATGTTATATGCTACGCTTGTAACTTGTGACAAACGTAAAAAAGCTTTTATACAGTGAAAAAACAATTGTGGAATTTTTGAGAATTTTTGAGAAATGCTAAGAACTTAAACCTAGAACCTAAACGAAAGAAATCATAGTTTCTCTAAAAATACACTAATTGAATGCAGTTTCGGCCTAAAAAACTTAAATTGACATGGAAAAAAAAAATCTGAAAAATAGTTGATGAAGCTATTAACTTTACCTTAAAAGTGAAAAATCACCTCTTATAAGAAGTGAAAAATCAATTTTCAAGTCCCGTTCATTTTCTGGAGATCACTATTTACTAAATTAGGGACAAATAACCCACCGACATCGAATAAAAAATATTACGTACAAAATAGTTGTAAAAAACACCCTATGTAGTCAAAAACTACCCCCTTTGAAGCTAAACATTATATTTTCGCTTTTTTTAAAAAGCAAATCCACTATGCATTACATGCAAACAGCTTTTAAAAAACATATAATAATGTGAAAAAAAGGAAAAGTGATCAAATAATTTTCTTAAGAGGGTTGAACCACCCCTTCCAGTATTTGCAGGTATATATTTTGATTAATACGTTTAATGTAGTGATTGTGAAGTAAAAAATTGTGAAAATTCTGCAAAATAGTATGCGTAGCATGTATTCAATAAAAAAAACCCTAATTTGTGAAAACCACTTCTTTTGAGTCCAAAAAATAGATACTTGCTTTGTATTTTATCTATTTTTTGAACTTAAAAGGGATGATTTTCACAAACTAGGGTGTTTTTGATTGAATACTTGCTACATATACTCTTTTGCGCAATTTTCATAATATTTTACTTCACAATCACTATATTAAGCTTACTAATCGAAATATATACCTGTAAGTACTGGAAGGGATGGTTTAACCCTCTTAAGAGAGTTATTCAATGATCCTTCTTCTTTTTGGCATTATTCTATGTTTTTTTAAAAAGCGGTTTGCATGAAATTTATGTGCATTTCCTTTTAAAAAAGGAAAAATAGGGTAGATGTACCAATTACCGAGTTGGTACCATTTGTCGAGTAGCTGAACTTGTTACACAGATAAATAGAGAATTATTATAAAAATAAAATGACAACAACATGAAATTAATTCATATATTCTTAACCCTAGAAGGATAGGTGTGAGTAAATCTTACTCATAGTGTTTATTTTCTGATACAAATATATTCCTTTTGATTACTAATAAGAATACGTATCTAGTCTACGTAACGAATAAAAGCTTTTTGAACAGTATCTGCGTATCTGCGAGTTTTTCAACTACGGAGTAAAAGTTACTCACCCCTACTTTTAATAGCTTAGTAAAGAGCCCTATCTTTCTAGGGTTAACTAAAGATACCAAAAAGGCATTAGATTGTAAAAGAAAGAATTACTGTCGAATTTTATATATATAATAGGACTTGTCACGAAATGTATTGAAATCCACCATTTTCATAATATTTTAATTTTGTCGAATAAGAATTTTGCAAAAAGTAATTTGACTGTTTCTGGATATATTACTTATTTTTAAAAAAACCTTACAATATTCTGCAAGAATCGAACTTTTTAGTAAATATACAAACTTATTTTTAAAAAGCGCATTTAGAATTGTTTTTAAATTAAAATCGGTAAACTGGGGCACTATTTATTCAAGCATCATTTCTTGATTATACGAGACGACTACTGGTGTAGTTGGTTTTAACTTTTGTGTACCAGTTTTCGATTATCAATCACGAGAGCACTGGTAAATACAATTTGAAGTTTCAGAAAATGCAAAAACTGTCAAAAAAATTTGCTATTCTGAAGGTTCTGGATCATTTTTGTAATTAAGGTAATTATAATAAAAGAAATTATATTAAGAACGTGTCTAAAAATAAATATTTTCCTTCTATATTTTAAATAATTGTAGGTTAAATTGATATGCTAAGGTACAGTTGACAAAAAGTGTAAGAAATCGAGCGATTGGTGAATGTGACTTGACAAATGGTGCTTTTGTCGTATGCTAATTTAATCTTAGCTTTTATCTCACATTTTATTTTTTCATACAAAACTATACATAAGAATAAAAGTTCGATAAATTATCTCTTCAATTAAATATCAAAGTTCGAGGTTGGCTTAATTGTTCGACAATTAGTACATCTACCCTATAACGTTTAGCTACAAAGGGGGTAGTTTTTGGCTACATAGGGTGTTTTCCACAACTATTTTTCACGTAATATTTTTTATTCGATGTCTGCGGGTTAGTTTTCCCTAATTAAGTAAATAGAGATCCCCAGAAAATGAACGAGACTTGAAAATCGATTTTCCACTTCTTATAAGGGGCGATTTTTCACTTTTAAGAGTGAATTTATATCTTTATCAACTATTTTTCAGTTTTATAAGTTTTTCCATGGCAATTCAAGATTTCTAGGTCGGAACTGCATTCAGTAAGTGTATTTTCAGAGAAACTATGATTTTTTCGTTTAGGGGTGGTTTAGCGCCCTTGGTTTACCTCTCAAAATGGTTACCCTAAAATATTCTCGAAGAATTCCACAATTGTTTTTTCACTGTGTGTAAGCTTTTTAGGGAGAGTCGTAAAAAATTAAAGCAACTTTTTTTTGGATGCCCTATTGTGATAAATTATATCCATCTCTTTCCATATCGTAAATTCAACACTAATATTAACAATAAAATGCTTGTAAGAAACATGAGAAGGGTCAAAAAGAAGGAGTGCTGCCCGAGCGTAGCGAGGGCAGATATCACACGACATCGTTGCTTCTCCCCAAGTCACGTATACAATTTTTCATAACACCTAAATTGAAAATTCGATTCAATGCCTGTACAGCGAGGCGAAAGTAGCAGTTTCAACCGTAGGGTTAAAAGTAAAAAACAGCTGACAGAAACTGCAATTCGTGATGTGATTCCGTCGCTAAGCAGTTTCTGTCAGCAGTTTTTTACTATCAATCCTAGGGTTGGAACTGATACTTTCGCCTCGCTGTACAGGCATCGAAAGTAAAATTTTCAATGTAGGTGTTATGAAAAATTCATTAAATGAAAACGTATTAGGGGAAGCCCACATCCTTAATTACCAAATTCATAACTTTTTAACTATTAGTCATAAGGAGTTTGGCGATCATTCATTTGGAAGCCTATTTTATTCTCTAGAAATCATCTTATAAACATTTTTGTCGTATCTCTTCATCGAAAGCAACAATCTACAGAAACGTCTTGAAAAAACGTACTTTCTGTTTCGTTTTTTGTTAATAACAAACAAATAACAACACTTGCAGACCGAAAGTTTTCAGGAGTTCATTAGAACGTCCTTACAAACAGTAATCAAGAAAAAAATTTCGTATAGCAAGTTGTTCCAGCAAACACCCATTTTTCGCCTAGTTTGATGCTACTCGAAATCCGAGATTTTCTTGGTATCGGCTCAGATCGGCTCGGATCATCTCGGGTTTTTCTCGGGTCGGTATTGGTTTTCGATGCCGGAGTATCGGTTTGGTTTTGATCGGAAAAGTATCGGAAACCGATATATCAGCACGGGATCATCTCAACGTGTCGATACTCCTTCGCCAGATGTGAGCTGCTTCCTACTAACAAAATAGAGTCATCTAACAATAAACTGCGATTGTAACGGCCCCGCCCCCAGTTGCTTCGTCGATTTAAAAAAATTTTTCTGTAATATTTACATTTTCACCGTTTAATAATTTTATAACTTTACTTCTATTATAAATTAATAAAAATTGAATCGCTGGATAGGATTGACAATTAAAAATATTTGAACTTCTAATTTGTCATTTTAATATGCAGAAAGTGCACATCTGGCGATGGAGTATATAAAAAAACCGAGACGATCCTGACTCGATTTATCGGTTTCCGTTACTGCGCCGATTCGATCCAAATCCGGTCGAGACTAAACCGATACTGGAGCTAGTATCGGCTTGGTATCGTCTCAGCATCGGAAAATCTCGATCGACGGCATCTCTAGTTAGGACAAAACTAGCTTTTTTCGCACATTGCCAAAAGTCAGATACAGCGCTAGAATTTTTTTGAACCAATGAAATATTTTCAAGACTATATTATGAGAAAGCAAAGTTAAAGTTACATTGGCAAAGGAACATTTTCCTACAAGTTATAAATACTCAAAGGTGTCCGAAAGTGATTTCAGAATTCAGTATAACTCGTAAATTATTATTGTTCAACAATATTGGAACAACAATATTGAGTATCTTAGAATTACCCCGAATTCTTAAATCATTTTGGGACAACTCTGAGCAATTTCACAACTTGTAGGTGAATGTTTCTTTCCATATACTAAATGAACTTTTCATATGTTTTCAAAATACCTAGCCTAGAATCTAGCTCATCACTTTCAACAAGTGTTAACAGCAGTGTCAAGTGCGTGATTGTAGGAAAATCCATCAATTTTTTCTTTCAGATAACAATTTTACATAATAAATATTTCTAGTGAGGTGTGGTGCTTTTACTTATAATCATCCTCTTTTGCAGGGCAGGCGGAACAATTTTTTCCCATGTGTGAAGTAATGTATAATTGTAATGAATATGAGTTGGGAGAGGGTGGGAAGGGGTGGGATTAGTGAAAAAAATTCCAAATTCCTATGTGTGTACTGTGGCTTCGAGAATCGAACCTTAACCTACAACTCGCGAACCAAGCGCACATACCACAGCGCCAGGCGGGGATTTGAGAACACTACTTTATAGCAGACAGTCGATCGATGGAGAAAGTTATTGAATTTTCAATTACAGCGTCTGAATTTTCAATCACAGTAACAGAATCTCATTTTCGCTACGTTCAAGAAACACATTTCAACCACAAATTTTCTTGAAAAGTCCTTGAATTTTCAAGAAATTTCTAACAGTGTGGAATTCCACATAGAACACCATCCCATGTGTGGAATATTTCACACATTCCACAAAACTCGCGCCGGCTCTGCTCTTTTGAGCTTATGAACGGTTATTAATTATTTATTGAATTCAGACTATTTTAATGATTCAGAGGGATACATCGCTAAAACAGTCATAAAGTGTTGTAAAGAGGATTACTGTGAAAAGAGTCAATCTGAATGGAGGCGTTCATTCTTATTCGCTTTACGTTGTGTACACACTAGTGACTTTAGTACATGTGCTGTTGCATATTGAACATCTGCCCCTGTAAAGCTCAAGCCACTGAACACAGAAGAGTTGCACAAACACAGAAATACACGTACTATTGAGTGTAAGGATGTCATATATTAATAACTGCCCTTTTCTCTGCAACTCTATTATCACACTCAGCCACATTATGACAAATTCGAAAATATATACAAAAAAATTCGAAAATAAATTATGTAAATTTAATATATATTAATATATACTTTAATATATATTATATTTATATTTTTTTTTATCGAATTGTAACACCCCGCAAAAGTTGTCCACCCATATCAACTTTTCACCTTCAAATGTTTTTTTCGATCGAGCAATAGCTTCTGCTCAAACTTTTGACTTGAAAATTCGGAATTTGTAAAATTTTTAAAATTTTCATTATTCCGAATTTTTTTTAAGTCAAAAATCCGAAGCGAATATATTGATGTTTTCAAAATTTTTAAGTCAAAGTTTTGAACAGAAGATATTGATTGATCGAAAAAAAAATTTTTAGGTGAAAAATTGGTATAGGTGGGCAACTTTTGCAGGGTATTACAAATCGATCCGAAAAAAAGTTGAAAAGCGAACCACACTAGTATATACCGTGCTTAAAATGCAAAAGCTAATATTTAGTAGAATGGACTGAACAATGCACAATGAACATTGGACAGCTTCTGGCTCTTCTGTTGCTCCAATATCGCAAGCTCAAAAGCTTACAGCTGCAACATCCGAAGAACTTTCAATTTTACTTCCAACTTTATCATTATGAGAAAAAACACTACTAAAACATCGACAAACTCCCAATAGGGGACTTCCCAGAAAACACATTACTTGCCTAGTTACATTCCTGAATATTATCTGGCATCAGTAGATAACATCTTTGAAGAACGTGTTTTCTAGGTTATTCCGTAACATTAAAGAAGACTAAATTAAACTAAACTAAACCAACCGTCTAATGTACTTCTATCGTTACCAACGGAAAGAGAAGAGTTATTCATTAAATGAAAATTTTTATCCTAAATAACTTGTTTTCATGTATATTTATAAAATAAAAGCATTAATTGTATAAACATTTATAAAATATTTAAAATAATTTTATTTGAAATTCTTGTAAGACAAGTATTGTGAGACCTTTTAGACTCGGCGGCGCTTGATCGTTTGACCGATAAATATACCTATCGTGGAAATGATTTTTCGTTTAAACGTTTAAACTGTAGAAATCTAAACTAACTTCACTTCATTCATTTTGTCAGCTTAAATACTTGGAACGATAGATCCGCTTTACCGTATGAACTTTTCTACAGTTTAAACATTTAAACGGAGAACATATTGTTTATCGTTTGACGCGTTCATCAGACTAAAGTTCGTATAGATACATATTATAAGGTCATCCAATCTATTTCCAAAATTAGAAACGAAAATGGAGGATTAGCATACATTTCAAACGAAACATACGAAAATCTACAGCATTTTCAGAGAAACAAAAATGGCGAATTTAGACGATCTTACATGCATCTACGAACCTTGCATCAGAAGAAACAGCAATTCTTTCCTGTCGTTCTAAACCATATTTGCTTGGCTATCCTGTCGGTCGAACGGTACTTAAACGGGGCTTAAACGATACTGGGTTTACTACCAACTCAGTACCGAAAGTTGAAAATAATTTAAATATTTCAATTTTTGACATTTTAAGGAAAATTTTGTATATTTGTAATCGTGAAAATACGTATATTGTGAATTTTTAACTATCAATTTGCTGTTTGCAAAACTGCAAATTTTTTTTCAAACTGTAATCCTCTATACCTAGTCACTGTTTTATGACAGCCTTAGCCTCGACCAAGTTCCAGTCGAGGACCATTTCCACGAACTCTGCAATAAAACAATGGTTAGGTGAAGAGGATTAAAATTTGTATATGAAAATTTTTGCAGTTTTTTAATTAGCAAATAGATGGTTGAAAATTCAGATTCTATGGATTTTGACGATTACAAGCATCTAAAATTTGTTTTAAAAAGTTCAAAATTAGAATAAGTATCAAGTATCTTATAAACGGCAAGAGATAGCTAAAAACGGTTATCATTTTTAGAATTTCCAGCAAAGGTATGTACTGTACAAATAATAAGGAAGAAATATAAAGAGGTGAAGTCGTAAAAGTTAAGTATAATGTTGATGTGAATAAATAATATAAATAATTTGTGAATTGTAAAAGGGGATTAGTGACGCGCCTAGGCCGCTTAGGGTTTGATGACGTCCCGATCCTTCATCGAAACGTAAAGCCGTTCAACCTAATACAGCTGTTCCAAATCTCAGTACCGATTTTGGTCCGAAATCATTCAATTCGGTACTTAAACGGGCCTAAACCAGTCTTGTACTGTTTCGCAGTACCGATCAAGTACCAATCCATCGGCAGGATAAGGAATAAGGATTGTTGTATTATAAATTATAAGACTCAGAGTAAGCCCGGTAACGGCCCCAGTAAGAAGCCCAAAAATGAAAACGATTAAAAAATTTGTGCACTATTTGTGCACTATTGCAGTAAAAGCAAGAATTATTGAATCTCTTTGTTTTTAATTTTTAGCCTATTCCTTTCTATCCAGCGAGAGCACTAAGTTTCCTCTGGCAGTGAATCCCAATCTGTCCCATAATTTACCTCTGACTGCTTTCATATTTATTGTGAATACTTCGAAGAATACTTTTCAATGCCTTTTTTCTGGATGCTAATTTGTATTTTCAAAATTTTGAGATATCTCGAGATCGGTAGAAGATACCCAAAAATGGACAAAGTTACATATAACTGATTCGTTTAACTGATCCACTTGAAGTGATCGCGTATTTTTGAATTTAGCGCGAGCAAATTATGGAGGTCGCTAGCTCATCATTTTAATTTCAAGACCCAACATCTTCACTTGCCATCTACATGATCAATTGTGCGGTTAAGTCAATTAACATGTGACTTGATTGGGCCTATCACCGACAGGTAGGTCATGCGTGGGGATAAAAGGCTTCTCCCGAATCGGTTGAGGATACCACAGCATTGATTATTTGATCACAAGCTCTCTTTATAACAAATTAATTTGTGTGCCCGCGCCGCGCTTCATGTACTTGGCGAGATTCGTGAAGGTATGTGCTGACTGTACAGAAAAGTGATATTTCCGTCGTTGTTGCAGTTTTATTTATTAAAGCCACTGCGATTTTGTTAAAACGTGGCGTATGTGTGTATTTTCACGTTCTTACTGTCTCGCTCCTCACAATTTCTATTCTAACCGATTGTTTCCGGATGGGCAACGTCCGTTGAATATCCATCTTATGGTTTGTGAGGGACCTCGTGGTATGAAGGCCTGTTCATTATCGTAGCATTTGGATATTATCAAATTTATTTCCGCCTGTTTGGTTATTTTGATATTGAGATAAAACTTAATTTAGTACTCGTTTTTATCTTTTGCTATGAACAGGACATGAATTTCGTGGATTTCTACTAAAAGTTTTGTTTGTCGTCAGTAATTATTCTTTATGAGAATAATTTGAATGATTTCTGTCATGCATCGTTCTCTGAAAAAATTCACTTTAATTTAAAAAAAGAAAATGAATATAACACACTAACAACAATTTAAAAATTCCAAAATTTTTGATTTTTAAAATTTTGAGATATCTCGAAAACGGCAAGAGATACACAAAAGCGGACAAAACTTTGGGGTTATCATATAAAGGCAGGTCTTCGGATTACCACTAAAAATATTTCAAAATTCAAAAATTTTTAGATATCGTATAGTTCTTAAAACGGCATTCAAAGGGATTAAATTCTGCACATTTTTGGTTCCTGCTGACGGATTGAAAGAGATAAGCAAGAAACGGAATTCATAGGAAATATATTCTGACGTGACTTTTTCATTAACTTAATGTTTATTTTTAACGTTAAATTGATTTCCTTTTCTAAGTTAATAATAGCAAAACAACATCATTGTTTCTGCCAGATATCAGCCAGTTTTGCTAAGTAATTCTCGGCTAACTAGGTGGAAATACATAACCGGCTTACTACTGGCTCAGTTCAGATAGTCTGCGATTTAGTTCTAGCCACTTCACACTGAAATTTACTGTTTATAATGGCGCAAAGTCCAGTTTAAAAAAAAATTTTGATTTATTATTTTTTTTTGAATAAACAGAATTAAATTTTTAAGAGATTTGTGGTTTGCGATTTTTCAGTTTGTTTCTCAGTGCAATAGTATATAAACAAATAATATGACAAAATTGGTCATTTCAGCAATATAAATTTTTATCTTCAAAAAAAGTACCGAAATAAACTCACTATATAAATAGTGAGTTTATTTATTTACTTATTCTCATCAGAGAATTACACAGCCACACAAAAAAAAATCTGGTACTTTTGACGAGACACATGTATTCCTATGTACTTTGAGACGCTGAATCCGAATCTGAGGTCAAAATAGCACCTTTCACGATTGATTTGCGACGTAACCTCAAAAAACCGTACTTTAGAGTATATGATGGAGAAACGAGTTTTTTTACGGGAGTCAAGCGGCTGATTTCAAACATAGAGCCAGATTAGTTATATAACTGACAATTTTATGATATAACCTCAAAAAAAATTCTTACAGCAGCAACAGCCAGCATTGCATTTTTATGGATTTTGAGCTGCAAAATCCAGTTTTTAAGTCAAATCTGCATAGTAACGAACAAATCTGCGACATTATTCCAAAGACATACTGTATTACAACTATCTTCTCTTAGAGAAGTCTTTCTCATCATATCGTAAGTAAGCTTACTGCGTTTCTTCTGAACTATGAGTTCTAAGCCTCTTGTGTTATGATCCAATCATAAATCTTTGAACTGGAGTGTCCATTCATTTGCATCCATTGAATTCACTTACACTCGTCGCTGGATTATAGGCCACTGGATTCCGGGCTAGCTTCATGGTCGTTCACGCTTCACTGATTCTGTCTCTCACCCCAAGCGTCCCTTGATCGGCCTACATCGCTCGAACAGTCAGGGCTGCCAGAAGTTGTTTACATCGTGACTCTCTGCGTATTAACTTTTGTACATTCAGAGGCTATATACGCGGTCCTGAATGTTGACATAAGACTGCTCGCTCGTCGCTTTAAATCCGGTTCAAACTGGA